>VUQR01010244.1:0-20967 GCA_015108515.1 Hemichromis elongatus | reverse complement strand
AGGAGAAAGGGAAGGAAAAAAAAAAAGAGAGAGAAAGAAGGGGGGGGGGGGGGGGGGGGGGGGGGGGGGGGGGGGGGGGGGGGGGGGGGGGTGTCTCTCTTTACCGTTGACCTAGCCAAGCCGTCAGCTCACTCAAGACAGTAATTATAGCTTATTTATTATTCATCCTTGAGCTAAATAAGAGCGTGACATTTCAATAACAATAATAAGGGCAGAAAAAAGGCAGCACAAACTACAGACTTACTAATTGCAGTGCTCAGAGATTAAACGACTGGAAAAATGTTGTTATTTACTTATTCATAACATCTAGACCAGTCATAAGAGCACAGCAATTCACTTTGCTGTAAATGAGTCTAAGGGGCTCTTTCATGAGATCTCCCTGGTGGACGTAATCCTCAGCAAAATCAGGATGCCATGCTTCCCTTAACAAGTGTTTTTGGGGGTCTGTATTACAGGGCATGGCCATAATGACTCTCTCTGACTGTTTTTATTAGTGACTATGGCTCATTAGGATGACCAAAGCTATCTAGTTGGTTGAGCTTAACACTTTACACAATCAAGTAACTTATTCAGGTAGTAATTTACAAAACATTACATTTTTATATATATATATATACCTTTCTTAAAACTATCATTATTGCTACATTATTATCCAGCTTGCATATGGCCTAAATTTCTTTTCTTTCCATCATACCATCTTCCCACCTCTCCTCTCCCTAAGCTGAACTTTGAGGCACCTCATTAAGACTGCCAGCTCTTGGCCTCACTGGCTATGGCAGAGGTGAAGAATATCACATAATCATGAAGTGGAGATGGCATTACACTCATCACAAATTATAGATGAGTTTTACTGTGTGGTGTCCTGGCAGACTAGTGCTTAACTTAAGTGACTGTTACATGGGATCTACAGGCTGTGTTTCACCTCCTCTTTGAAACACTCCTTCCTCTTCGAAGTAACATTTATTGAGACTGTCTGTACTAGCATCTGGAATTTGTGTATTATATCGCACATTACTGAATATTTTCTTTGATTTTTTTTCCTCTTGAAACTGCTCCTTCCTGCCTTGCCTTACAGAGGCTTAGCCAGATCAAAAGTCACAAGTGGTTTAGTGTAATAATACTGAGACTTAACGATGAAGTGCTATTTTATCCAAGTCAGATCATTAGAAAGGCACCTATGCTCAATACACATGGATGTTTTGTTTTAGCAGCATTGACCAGGCTCATTGACTATCCATAAATTAAATCCATGACAGTTACAGTTGATTGGTTGATGCATACCTGTATCAATCATATTAGAAAATATTTTGTTGTCTTCTGTCGTTTCCTTGCTTGCTCAGCACTAAGATTAACTGGGTTTCACCATGCAATTCGTATGTTGGGCCTTATGTTAGGACTACTCCATTTTGGCTCTTAGCTAAGAAATAATAATAAAATTTACAGTGATTTGCCTTTGATTTGATCTATTTGCATTTCTATGTTCCTCCAAGCTTCTCTTGAAGTCTTAAACCACTAACGGAGTAATGTATAATAGTACAATTTAACGTGAGCCTGCAGTTCACTCTTGAGTCCCTTGCTTCCTTTTCCTCTTAATGCCTTTGTCCTTGAGTCCCTAAGGAGCCTTGTTAATATACTTCTGTTAGGTGAAACAGGCAGCCACAGACTTCAGTGTAGATGAATAGTCAATATTTAGAGTTTGGTAAAAGCATGTAAACAGACAAAGTCATATGTGCAAATTGGTCTTTTAACTTACGGTGTTTCATCTCATGAAAAATAAGAGCATGCTGCTATAGCGTGTTCCTTATACTTTACATACGTGCTGTTGCACACGAGCAGAAACCTTGACCTTGCAGAATCGAAATAAGGGGATTGCAGCCCAGTGACCTGTGGACGATGGGGGTTTTCATTCACATGGCTGGAAAGCTAAATCTCACCCCACCCCTCTTCGTGACTTTCCTCTTCTCCCTCTTCCCCTTCCAGTCGTGTGCCTTTTTCTACCTTCCCTGTGAATGGCTAAAACAAGCAGGGGGGAGGCTATACCACTTATCAGCTGATATAGGACATGTCCTCAGACAGTGCCATTGATTGTATTGACTGATTAATTTGTGATTTTCCCATACAGTTGACTGCTTGTAGATTTAGACGGCGGGACTGGGCTTGTATGGAGTGATGACATTTTCTCGAAGGGCTTGGCGTTTGCTGTAGTTCATAAATGAAAAAGTTAAGAGAGCCTACGATTCTATCTTGTATATTTATTTTCTTCTTGTCAAAACAGACTATTCAGGATTCATAAATAAAGACGGTAAACATCAGTTCTTCTTATTCTTTATCATCATGACCTTCACTTTGACCTCTTTACCATGCAAATGATGCGGAAACTGTCCACATGATTACACACATAGACCATACTTACAGGAACACATCAGATACACAGACCAATGCACTGCCCTCTTGCTCTCTCAACACACTAACAGAAACACATACACACTGACCAGATCACACCCCCTTGGGGCTGTGGGGCAGTGCTTGAGTGATGTCTCCCCAGGGGGCTGATATTTTATAGTTTGTGTCCATCAGTGCTGTAGCCTGGGGCACCGGGGTTGACAGTAAGTGCTCTCAACACCGGTGACACTGATTCATCTGAGCTATGACACAGATGAGAGGGGAGAGATGAGGGACAACCAGAAAATATTAAACACATAAAGTAAAGTTTCTGTCGTGTGTTTACATGAGTGCAAACTCTGTGTGCTTAAACAGAATCCAGTACATTTCAGTGTCAGCCTGACTTCTCTTTTGTGATTTTTGATTGCAGGTCGATCGCAACACACATGGCTGTACTATGATATGGCGGGCTAATATGGGCTAGACTAGGCTAGACTAGAGTTATTGGCTTGAGGAAGGGACGGCAATCTAACATGGCATTTCAATTTCTCATTCTCCCTCATGGCTGTGCTGTGCACTGCTGCACCTCTTCTACATATATATAGGGAGGACGCCTCTGAACCCCAGCCTTCTGGATGCGCATACTAAGCAATCAATGTGTCACCTCTTCCTGACAATCCTATTTTTTCATATGGGGGCCATGCTCATTTTTTCTTGTCAGCAGAAGGTAATTTGCTGTATTGTGATTCAGTCCTAAAACTTGGTGACGAGGTGTCTGATAAGTCTCTATCTCCCCTCTGTCTCCCCCATTCCCTCACAGCATTCCATGCATCACCCATGCTAAGGAGAAAAAAAAGAAAGAAAACCAAAAGAAAGCACCCCCAACCCCCATTCTGTCTACACCCAACTGCACCCCCACAACCCCGGCCCTTCCTTCCACACCAAGCCGAACATAGTTGTATCTGAGGCGGGCTGCTAAATTAGATAAGCGGGGCTGTGGCGCAGCGCCCCTGATTAATAAAAGATGCAGTGCTCCCTGGGGATGGCCCCTCTGAGGGCCGAGCAGAATCTACCCACAGACAATAGAGTTTGCTGGCGCACAATGAACAGGAAATGGAGAGAATAAACCAATCATGGAAATATAACATTTAAAGCAGGACTATCCTGTGACCCTCTCTAACATTATGCATGCATCATAATAGATAATAACAAATGTTGGAAGTGAAAAAAAGAACAAAATATTAATATATTCATTTATTTTGAAAGCATATCCTTCTATTGACATATGTTGGATAGACAAGCAGAGGTCCTGCTGTTTTAGGATATTCAGGAGAGCATTTGCAATTCCTTTAGCAGAAATCTTGCATGGTCAGTTTGGCTCTTGCCACAGACAGTGCACATTTAAATATATACTTTTAAAAAAACATATTGTTTTAAGATTACCAAACTATGAAATATGGGACAGAACCTTAATCGCCAGTGTCAGGCTGGTTGGTTTCAGGCTGTTATTTGAACACTGCTAATGTTGCTTTTTTCTATGTATAAATAACAAAAGCCTCCTAATGAATTTGGAGACAACCCTAAAACAAACTCAGATGTAGACAACTAGAACAAATTGTTACTGTATTTGTTTATTTATTTTTAAGAATGATGTTTAAAAAAAACTGCAGTCTAAATGAAGTCAGCCAATTAATGAATGTTTTAAAATCCTTTGTTTTTCAAGCCTTGTCTGCAGTACACACTTATCAATAGTTGGATAAAGTTAAGTTTAATTTTTCATGCTAAATATTAAATGTGTTTTTATTTCAGTCGTATGAGGTTCTGGTTATTTTGTTACTTTTCAGAAGAGCAACATCTTTTGTAGCTCTAGTCATATCGTTGGATATAAAACAAGTGCCTGCCACATAAATATGTAGTGCTGTATTTCAATTAATTTACATATATTATAATTATATTTGTGCCAATTGATTGGGTGGGGTTAACAGTAAAAATAGTTATATTAGGTGTACTTATTTTCATAGAATACATTTAGAGAATTTGCCTAATTGGAGAAAAATATTTGTACTACTTCATGTAGTTGTAGCTGTAACAGTTAATACTTAGTACATATTTTTTCAAATGTATCATGGTTTAAAGAAAGACTGTCTTCTTGGATTGAAGTTTTTGTGTATACTGCTGGTCCATAGAAGTACTCCTTTATAACAGCACAAGAAAGATATGAACATAAAGGTTGTTTACCTGCAGGAGAGTGTGCATAAAAAAGGCTAACTCATGCTCAGCTACTTTTCACACACACATCGTGTTATCATGTCATTTCAGTCTTACATCAGTTCCATTCACATTTGCCATCTAATCGCTTTGTTACCAGGAGAATATTATCCCTCTCACTACTCATGTTTATAAGACAGCCAGCAGTGATCCTGTTGCCTATGGAGACCACTGAAATCAAGGCTATATAGCTATCAGTGTTTCTATTCAAAATGTGTCCTCTAAATTGTACATTTAATGCTGTTCATAAGAATACTTACATAATATTACAAAAGCATCCCCGTAAACCTGCATTTCTAACGCTGGCTGATGGGTTCACCAGGCTAATGTGGGGCTACATCAGCACTAAACAATCAACATGAATCCATCAGCACATAGCATCTTATGTGCGCATGTGCACTCCTGCAGCCACCGGGCTTTAGCAGACGTGCTTCTCCTTTGCTCTGTGTTAGTGGTGATCCATGTGATTGCAGCATGGATCATGAACACTAAAGCATTTATCTTTAAATAACCTCCATCAACCCCGTCGCTACTGAACAATAGCGGGACGCTTCTAATTTTCTGCACTGTAATGGTAGTCATATTGAAATGAAAAAGGTCAGGGGTTGGCTTGCGAGGTTCTGATTGGTTTGGCATGTCACAGTTCCCCCAGAGGAAAAAAAAAAAAAGGAAAGTGATATTTCACTAATCGAACTGTCCCACAAAAAAAAAAAAAACACTTTGCAATTTGAGGTGGTGAGTAGAACCAGTTCTGCAATAGTCCACCAGTAAAAGACTAAACAAAAAACTCTACTGTGAAGTCTTGCATCAGCAATTTGTGCTGCTTTTCCATGATCAGTAACACACAGCCTATTGTTTCCCACAAATTGTATTTTAAAGTTTAGTGATTCAAATTACCTCCCTCCACCTAAAACCAGCACAGATTGATGGATTTTCTTTGTGCATATGTATGTGAATATGCAGTTGAGCCAGCCTTTGACCTTCATCTGCACACATATTCGCTTGAGCTACTGTTATAACACTCTGCATTAGGCTGTTTTAAAAAATGTTTCTTGTTGAAGTAGATAATGTAAGGTATGTTGCACTGTTTTCCCTCAATCCTCATGCTGTTAGTGTAGCTGCTCCAGTCACATGCACCTAATTTAGGACATAACACATGTATTCATATCCTGTTTGATAATATGTAAATTCCCAGAAACGGTTATGGATCAGCAACAGTAAGGAAGCTTGCATTTGTTTGTCATTGTTTTGTTTTGTTTTTTTCCCTGCTTGTCAGCTTTTACTTTATCCATTTGGTGAGGTGTCTACATTTTTTTTTTTTTTTATTCCAGCCTGAAGACCAAGTGCATCACACATTATGCACTGACCCAAACTGCATTTGCCAAACAGAAATTCAGCCAGTGGGAGTGGTCTGATCTTGTTGAGGAAGCTGCCCTTTAAGGTCATTACAATGGTCATGTGATAGGCTAGCAGAGCCCCCTGGGCCATATGACAAACCGAGCTGCCAGGCCGAGGTGTGTGTCAGGGGTGTTTTTCCACAAAGCATTCCATAAAAGTGTAACTGGGCTGTATTTGCCCTTTCCTCCTGCTATGCGTTCAGCCAACAGGCCCCTGAAGATCTCTTAAAAAGTGCTGATCCAGAGAGCTGGGTTGGTGCTCTTGTAATCCTTCTAGCTCTGCTCCACCTCCCTTCACATTCCCACCCTCTATAGCTCCTGCATCTTCCTTCACATTCCCTCACTGTCTCCTGTGGATGCATTGCTCTGGTGTGAGTGAAATAGGTGATTGGATGACGAGGCTTGCTTGGCCCCCAAGCTAATTACCACACATGAGAGCATGACTAAATAAATCTTAAGTGCTGCTAATTGCTTGGCAGTGAAAACAATAACTGTGGTACTTGCCCAGAGGCTCTGGGGTAGTGAGGGGCCAGGGCACTGGGGACCGGGGGCCCTGGCACCGGGCCAGTAGAAGACACCAGTCGAGCGCCTCACCCGCTCTGCCGTCATGTTAAAGTCACACACCACTTGGCACTGTCACTACATGCGCCATCTGCCCCCACACCCACCACTGAGTCGAACACTAACACACTCCCTACAGCCCTCATCAGCAAAGAATAACCCATACATGACAGGCACAGACAAACTCTGTCTGTCTGTGGAGCCATCATACATCACTGCATTAATAAACATGAATTAGTAATGGCACAATTAGATGGGGTTGTTCTGACATTTACTGGTACAATAATGGTGTTCTCCTCTCTGCAACCCCCTTTAGCCTCTAGTGAAGCACCATCAGACGCAGACATTTAGATGTGAGGGGTTAAAAGGATAGAAATGTCCCTGCCTGTATTTTTTTTTTTTAATCAGAAAGATCTCTGTAAATGTTGTGTGTTTATATTTTTATATTTATGGTCAGCTAATGATACTCGCCAATAACCTGACTTAAAATCCTGTTTTGGTTTGGCCTTATTCCTTCTTGCTCTCTGCAATATGTATATATGTATTTAAACAAGTAACTGTGTGTGTTTGTTTCCCTGTAGGTTGCATTCTGTGACTGAAGAACACGTTTGGTGTGGCCCAAAGGTACGTTCAACACAACCATCACAACCCATACCGAAAATACTGAATGGGACATGACAAAGTTTTTAGTTTTGTCATAACACGCAAATTGCTAAATTAACTGTGCTAACTGTGGCAAAATGCCACAATTAGCACAGTTAATTTAGCAGATTCTCTGCACTTTCTGACAAATGTTGTGTAAGTGGTCTTCATTTAAAGTCAGTAAATGTTAAAAT
Organism: Hemichromis elongatus; assembly: GCA_015108515.1. NCBI lineage: Eukaryota > Metazoa > Chordata > Actinopteri > Cichliformes > Cichlidae > Hemichromis > Hemichromis elongatus. Next base: position 13,523 of record VUQR01010244.1, on the reverse strand, counting down.
ACTGTCCCCCACATTGAGACTGAGCCAATGCTGTCATTCAGCACCATCACATACAGTTAAATATGTACACTATTGAGCTGTTTGATACAACACCTTTCCAGGTTTGATCATTTAATTTAATTAAAAATTATAAAACTAACAAAACATAGTTTAACATGGATGTTATGAGCAGTTAACATGTGTATGTGCCGAAGATAAATATGCCTTATTTTTTAACACATTTCCGTAATCAGAACATCTTGGAAGTTCATATGTACCGAGATTTTTATTATTTTATTTTTAATTATTTAATTTGTTTTGCTCAAAGATGAACGGGGTTCGTAGTGATCTTAGTGCCACATTTACCTTCTGCCACGTTCACATCCTCCTTTTCCCTGCTAAACAAGTGTCTTCTCATTTGTACTGTCACTCTTCTGCAGTGTTTTACAGCTTTCCCAGGGGACTCGTGCGCTTTTGTTGGCTTTTCTGTGTACACACACAGCCTAATTGGTTGATTAGTTCAGGTTGACTGCCTTGTTAATTGAATAGTAATTTAGATTTGATGTGTCTAATGAAGACCCTAATTTATTGTTTGGCATTCTTCCAAGGATTTGTTTTTGACAGAAGGAATCAAACGAAAAGGATAAAAGGAAACAAGGAAATGACTGCAGCGCCCTAGTTCTGCTTTGATAGCGCTTGAATTATATCTTTGAGAGAGTTGATAAGGCTTAAGTGTTTATTTTCCTGAAACTGAGCAGATATGGACAAAAGGAGAGTAACAATATAGGTAAAAACTATTGGTTAAAGATGGATGTTTATGTAATTATGAAAAGCTGTCATTTTGAGGGTGTATCAATCAACTCCTGGCTTAAATCTCTAAGGTCTTAGGCGTTGTTGGTTCATGGCACAAACTGATTTATTTGACAAGTAGGTAATGTAAATGTAAGTGTGCAGTTTATAGCCTTTGCAACTGCTTTCTTTCGTCCACTTTTGAGATTTTTTAAAAAAAATTTTATTCTTTTTTTTTTAGCCAGCCAAGGTTGTTGGCTAATCAACTTTAGCTTTGCATGGGCAAACAACACTTTCATTCATTAGAATGGTGCCAGGATAGTGTTTCAGGAAGGATGCCAACATAACACAACAGGGCTATTTGCTGATTGACGACACAGTCATCCAACAAGGCATTGCATTGGCCAGTCAAACAAAGGCAAGCACACAGTCTTGTTGGAGTACTTCAAAACATGCAGCTTGTAGCTGTACTGTTGATCGTGACTTTCCTGTACAGCATTTTGCCACCTGGTATGCTACACCACCTGCATTTGCTGTACTGTATTTTTCAATTTTATTGTTACAGTGGTACCTTAAATATGCCCCACCAGTGCAACCCACAGTGTTGTTCTAACACAGGTCCTGAATCTTTGCTGTTTGCCACGCACAGTCTTCATGTTAGGATTATGGATGTTTATCTTGAATAAATATGCTAGTTTGCACTGTAGCTTTATATTTGAGATGAATTTAAGTCTGATGATAAATATGTCAGAGACTCATGACCACTTTTTTGTTTTGTTTTTTTCACCCCTAAGCTGTAAAAGAGATTTTAACCACTTGCTACTGCTGCTGGACATGTAGTGTGTGCATTACGTATATTGACAAAGTCTGACTCAAATATCGTCATCCTAGTGTTGTTGACTTCCCTCTCATCATCTGAATATCCTGGTTACCCATACAGCTCAAGTGTGATACAAGTAGTAACTAAGAACCAAGCTCTGTCACAATATATAATCCCTCAGTTGCGCTTGTCAAGAAGTGTAGTCTGTTTAGAGCCATGTAAAATCAGCACAGTGAAAAATATATACATTCATACATGAAAAGTATAAAAGTTTACAAAATATAAGTTTATACATTTGTGATTTATTTTTTTCCCTCGTTAGAAAATGGCATCATTGAACTCTGTTGGCAGCCACCCTGACACCATGTCCAGAGCTGCATACTGTTTATAACAAATTTGTTTTAGTGTGAAGTGCTGCCGCAGCTAAGGGGAAATAGTCCCACAAACATAGAGATGTATTTGGTTTACCATGTTTTTAAATTCCTTTTTGCAGTTTATTAACAAAATTACATGTGCCTTTTCCCTTCGTACATCACATTCATTTGTTAAGTCCAACTGATTTTTCACAAGGAGTAAACCTGAAGCGTGTGGAGGCCTTTTTCTGTTTTTCCACATCAGGACTCCAGTGCATAGTGAGTTCATGAGTATCAATGAGCATTTATCTCCTCTCAAATACTCAGTTATGTGCAAGATAGTCACATTTAAAACCAATCAATGGAAACTTAATTTCCCTTTAGAACTGGAGGATGATCCCAAAAGCTTTTGACTCCTCCTCCTGCAGTGCCGTTTGTGGCCTTAAATTGATCATTAATTTTCGCTGGTGAGCTTTGTCCACTAAGTCTTCTCTTCTGTAAAATTTCCACACAATTCAAATATTAAAAAAAAATCTATTTAATCCAATGATCTGTCAAAATGTGAAAACTAAAATCCCAAAGACAGCTATATCCGCATTACTTAAAAATTGCGATACTTGGAACTGTTTTCCATAGCATACACTATCTTCATTCAGCCATTTTGATTTTTAGCACTGCATTGTTTCTTCCTATGTGGGTGTGTCCAAGTTGCAGACTTGGTCCAGGATTTCCCAGGAATATCCAGTTTTCATTTTGCTGTATCACCTGAATTCATGACAGCTCTGTGTGCCGGGCCTTCTTTGTCACCAAGGAAAAGCGCAGACCACTCTGAGTACTACTTTTCGAAGAGAAAAGAAGGTAGGGTGTTCCTGGGGGAAAAAAGAAAATAAAAAATATAGCGAGTAATTAAGAAACTAAGCTCATTTTTTTCTTTGTAGAACATCTAATCAACTTATCAGCAGGATTCATCACTCCACAAACTCAGTCTCTTTGAACCTCATGCAGTCATGCACACTTATACACATGCAACAACCTTAAAGTGCTACATACTACAGCAGGCCAAAGTAGTGCAGACATTAGCCATCGCAGTTGTTGGAGTCACCCCCTTTCGTCCACACATGTACACATTTCTTCAGACTATTTCTTCCCTTCCGTCACTCACCCGCAGTAGTCATTAGTCGCCCTCCCTCCCTTCCCTCCCTTCCCTTAATGAGAAAGCAATTACCATTGGTTTGTCCCCAATCCCAGCGGCCTGGCAGCGTTTTCCGAAATCTTCGTTCCACCTGCCTTCAGCTCTGCATCTGCTTCTCTCTCAGATTCCCTTCTCTTCCCTTGCACCTCTTCTCCCTTTCACTGTGGCTGCAGACTCTCTCTCTTTCTCCTTCCTCTCTGCAGCCTCTCTCTTTCGCTCCTCCCATCTCTGAGCTCTAGGCTGCTCTGGGTTTTAGACGGATCACTCTCACAATGGTTGATCAATACAGGTATTGATCCACTGGCAAAATGTTTATAAAATCATTCTGGGCAGCTGCGGTGCAGCGGGGAGGGTAGGCGGGGCGACAAGAGGGCCAGCGTGCCATGCCATTCGTCTACAAGAGAACCAGCGTGGACCTGATTGGCTGTCTGTACGATGCCTTGCCAGGAAGAAGGCTGGCATAGTGTGCATTTGTGTGATTGTTGCCTGGTATAACACAGCCTTCCCTAGCTTATGCTGCTAAACTTCCCAGACCACCAAAGCAGAGTTAAAGCTGTTTAACCCGTTCGGCATTTGATCTTGACTGCTTGGAAAGCACTGGCATCAGCAAAGAAATTAATTTGCATAAATTATCAAGCTGCAGGCAACACCAGTCTAATGATCCACTGTCATCTCATTCTTCCATCTTCCCTGGGGAAAAGACTCTTTGTATTTAATACCACCCTGCTTGTCTGCATGTCCACATGCCCGCTCTGGGAAACATGCCAACACAGAAGCCTTGTGTCTGTTTCGCTCACACAGAACAAAACACTTACAACGCCATAAATCCAAATATTAGTAAACACGAGGAACTAATAGGTTGCGGATGTGGGGAACACCTATTCTACTGTGAAGAGCATGACGTAAGCCAGTCTGGGGACAGGACTTCCCCTTTGTTTCCACCCAGACTCTCAAACTTTGATAAATAAAAAGAGTTTTCCAGTCCTTGTCGATCTTTAGCAACATTAGCAGCAGTACGTCAACCATAGCAGGGTTTGGTGCACGCTGTGACTCAACTGGGGAACACTATACTCTTAGACCAGACAGCTCAAACGCTTAAATACTTCAGCGCATTGCAACCATAGATTCAAGTAGCATAGTTTATCAGTGACTTTGTAATCCAGGGAGGGGCTTTTGCTTATGTCTTGTTAAATGATGATGTATGAGATGTGTCATTGCACAGAGAATAAAATTTGCAGTGGGGAGCACAGCGCGGCGTAACTTTTTCCAGAGTCGCAAATCTTGTTGAATCAGACTAACATCTGTCAGCCATAAGACCAGGCAGTCGAAGTGACCGAGATTCAACCTCACATCTCTGGGTTGTGCGGCTTTGTCTGTCCCCCTCCCTCTCTGGCAATAACCCCGGACCCAGATACCCAAACAGTGGCCCAGACCACAATGCCTGGGCCTGCCCAAGCTCATCTTCTGGTGAGGAATGGTGTTAAAACTAATTGCGAGAGATTATGCTTGTCGCGTTGCATTTTAATTAGCTTGCTTCTGTTTGGTTCATTGTGGAAAAGACCTCTTGGATATTTTTAGGCCATATCAAGTGGACTAACCATGGATTCACGAGATTATGATGAGCACACATGCACATACAGACACATGGCATTCGCAATCAAGTGTCACTCACACATATGCTGGAGAAGGGTAATTACTCTTAACACATCCAGAACTAGCCACAGCCCATTCATTACCATAACATGTTGTAATGAAGTTTAATCCCTCATCATGTTGTCTGTGGTCGGAGAGTGGTGTGTGGCTGTTATCCTCCACTCCAGATGTCTTCCAGGCTGTGTCTTTTTCAATGCTGTGCTAGACTTAAGACATGGCATTCAGTCCACCACCTTTAGACATTCCCTTCATTTTTATCTCAGCTCTTTCTTTTCTTTTTTTTTTTTACCCCCTTTTACTGTAAATTCATTTTGACCTCATCCATCTTTGTTTCTTCCCTCCTCCGCAATCCCATTTTTCACCTTCTGTTCCTTCTTCCACATACCCTCCCATCTGTACGAGAGTGTGTTATTTATTTCATCTGAATGCAGGGGCTCTTTGGTGCATGCTTCTCACAGAAATCAATTTCAGCTCAGACAGCATAACCAAACAAAGCGCTGCACTCATTTCAGCACAGGCATAGATGTAACCCATCTCTCTCATTTTCTCCCTCCTGCTCCTTTATTGGAAGACATTTTGTTCTCACTCTGATGCCATTATGTCAATCACTGCAGACATGTGGTGATGTGTGAATGCAGCTGCTAAATGAGTCATGGCAAGCAATGATCATTAGAGACTACAGAGTTTATATATGTGTTAATATATATGTCAATTTTGTTGCATATGATTGTCACCTTTCAGTCTATGTGAATAAATGCAGGTTTTTATTCTGTTTTATGACTTTTTAGGGTGTGCGCGCTGTGACTTGCGTGGCATGGCGTAGCAGTGAATCTTTTTCATTAATCATTCTCAGAACCTCCTTGTTCATGCCAGATGACAACGCTGAGTGTTGGTAATAAGCAGATTTCTCTTAGTGTTGTATGAATGAGAAAGACTTGAGCTGCCCGCTCTCCTGTTTCCTTTTCTCTGCCAGCCATCCTCTTTGTACAGCCGTAGAGACCACCAGTTAATGCAGCTGCTGGATTGGCCTCTTTCCTTGCTCTGCTTTTATTGATTTCAGCCAGGCACAGAGACAGACAGAAAGAAAGGGCCTTTTCAGGAAGAAGTTAAATGGTCAAGTAGCGGGCGGAGGGTGGCTTTCACCACTTTATTGACGAGGTGGAAAAATGTCACTATTATGGAGGCCCTTGCAGCAGATAGCGAGCTGATTGGATGAGTGCCCCCAGGTCAGAGTGGAGCACGTTCCCCCTGCAGCCAAACGAGAGCAAATAAAAGGGCAGAGGAATCCGCTTGAACTGGAGGTGAGGTTTCTCTCTACCAGGCCTCTCTTTAGGCAACGTTTCTCAGGGTGTATGAGGCAAAGTGCTTGGAATTTGGACTGAGGGCCGGTCTCTGGTGGACTTCTTGCCTCTGAACTCTCTTCTAAGCGTTGTGGGTTTGCAAGATTTTATAGCTCTTGGGACTTCCATGTTTTATGTGTTACACAAGGCCGTGATACGCACAGATGTTCAACCTGCACTACACTGCCAGGACTACAGCTTCATAGCAGGAGTTTAGAAAAGAGCGAGAGGGATGAATTGATGAGAAATGCTTGACGATTACATGGGTCACAGAGAGAGGCGGTGTGCGAGGGGCAGCTGCATCCAAGGCACTAAAATCAAAAAGAAATTTGGCTCAGTTGCTTATGGGTGCCATACTGGCCTGACGTGAGTTTATATTTGACCCAAAACTGAAAATAGTTAAAGTTTTGTTTAACAAACACCGGGGGGCAGGCACACAAGGCTCGCTGTATCACAAGAGAACAGGCAGGTGTCGCTCTTCTGACCGCCTCTCGTGTCAGACAAAAAGGATTATTCATGTATGAAAATTAAAGGGAAAAACGTGACGGGAGATTTAGAAAGAGTGACTTGGTGTACAGTAGTGCACTATACAAATGAAATTAGCTGTTGAATCTGACTTGTGACACTGAGAGCCCGTGACAGAGATGCGACTGTGAGTCCTGACAAATGGCTGAAGGTTCAAATACAAGCCACTTTCATGCCAGGCCTGCTGACGTCAATCAGTCTAATTAGCCTAGCACATCATCTGGTTGGCTCCTCCTAGCAGCATAAGACAGACCTCTGGAAAGGTCAGCATGCCACAGCAGAGACAGAGCAGTGCTTAATCAGAGGTGAAATGGTTTCTTTCCAAATTGATTCCAGTTAGGATCAGACAAGAGTGTACTGTGTCGAGCCACTTAAAGACTTGAGGGAAAAGCGGCAGGCGCTTTTAAGGGGGCTTTTAAAACAAGACATTAACAAATAAAAACTGTTCTGGTGACATCTGGATCAGGGCCCAAAGAGCAGCGGGCCATATGAAAGATCTGTGTGTCTGTCTCTATCTTCATCTCTTTCTGGTCTCTTTCCCCTGTTTCACTCAGCTCTCTGTCTGTCTCTTTATCGCCTTCTCTGCATGAGGCACAGTATACATTCACATGTGGGTGCACATACTCAGATGAACTGAGGAAATTCATTCAGACTCTGCAGGGAACTTTGTCCCGCTACACGGTAAAACTTGCAAAATCACTTTTTCTAATGTTGACACAAATAGTATGGAATAAATATTTTGTCTTGGTGCTCACAAAGTAAACCAAGTACCATTAACACTACACCCCTGAGGCATTATAACTTTTTACACCCTCTTTAAAACTCTTTTTACAACAGGCATGTCACAGCCATGTATACATAGAAGGAAACATCCGAGCCTGCCCGCACCCACACACGCATCTGCACACTACACATTCACCAGCTCTCTTATGCTGAATGCATAATACATGTAATGAAATAATGTTTCCAGTGGGGATGGCTGTGGCTGGGGGATGGAGATGCGCGTTGAATATCAATGTGACTACCCCCAGACTCCCTGGTTCAATTGGTGTGATGGTGGGGGGTAAATGAACATGTGGGAGTAAGAGAAGCTTTATCCCTTTGCCCAAAGCTAAAGTGAGAGTCCACACAGAAAGAGGATGGTCTCTTCTCTGGCTCATTCAGTCATTATGAACTTAAGATTCATATGTTCTAGCTGGTGGTCTGCATTGGCTGCATTTTAGTCAGCTGGTCTAAAAGGAAACTACCAGCTCCTCCTGAGTATCCATCGCCAACTAATAGCATAAAGACAAATACACAAGCTGATGGCAGAGAGGAAGGTACTGTCTTTTATATCATGGCCATTCCTTCCACATAACATATTCAAGCTACACAATTTTAACCTATTCTGAAATACATACTCTCCACAAAATCTCGATGAAAATCAACGGAGAGACAAATTACATTTTCCCCTGTGCCTCACCTTGACTGACTCAAGTGAGCTCATCTGTTCCATCTTGTCAGAGTGAAGATGCTGTGTCTCTGTCAGCCCGGGCTTTGATGTTTTAAACATTACCATTAATAATGTTTTCAGGATCAAAATTAATTTCTTCGCTACTATGTCCTGCTCTCTTCATTCTGTGTTGAAGCATGCATAAATCAAGACCAGCTACCTTTGTCTTGAAATTTTGAGGTCAGGAATTCGAGATGAGACCAATCCCGAATGTGGCCAAGTAGAGTGTTCTTTGTGTGCATCTCTTAGTGGCTTTGAGTGTTTGGGATGTGTTGTTTTTGCAGCTTCATTACGGGACTTAAGTAGTCGTGTTTTTCATTCTTGTGCCGAATATATGAACTTGCAGCACAGAGTGTTACTGCATAGTGCAACAGCCTGTGTGTGAGTTCGTGTAAACTGCCGGTGCTTTGAAGTACTTTTCCGTGACCTTTCAGTGTAATGCTCAGTTTTGAGGAGAGGCTGCTGTATGGTCTAGAAAGCAGGAACCTTTGCCCAAATTACTCAAACGTCATTCAGAGATGTCTGTGTTTTTTACTACAAAAGTTGTAATATTGGAACTGTCACTGAGTTAGCTTTGGGTTGTCGTTCAACGCAGGATGTGGCAGCTTTTGAATTAGTCTGGATTAGACGCTAGAGAAGTATTTTTGTGACTTCCAGATGTTCTGTTATCTATAATTCCCAGCTGTGTTCTGAGAAGTTAAATGAGCTGCAAAGTTCCTGTCCAAGTTCTGTTATACTCATCAAACTCAGGGAAATGTAATTAGTGCCTATTTGAGTTCCCATCGCCTAGCAACTCCCTCCTAAATAAACACAAAAAAATTCCCTTCCATTTTCATTTAGCCACACCTCTTATTTGCCAAGCACCTCCCCTCGAGTGGCTCTGGCCATACCCTTACTCTGGGGCCCTGCAATGTGAAGACAGGGTGAGGAATGTGTGAAGCATCCAAGGAAACATGAACTGCTATTTTCCCACAAGTATGAAAAAACAGAGGCTATGGTGGAATCTTTCTGACGCAGTCAGCTAGTGGGATGGCTGCTGTACATTTGGGATTTGGACAGAGGCTCAGGTCAGGGTGTTTTTAAAGCGGTAGTCTTAGGGCTTAAAGATCTAAGCTGAGACTGTGTAGGTGAGAGAGCTGCTGAAGAGGTTAAAACCCGATGAGTAAACCTGGATGGAAAGATAGCAGGAGTTGCTGGATGGCCCCTTTTGGCGCTTCTGCTATTTCATTTTTAACAGCATCTGTGGGGCAGCCTATTAATTGTTTGTTGGCCAAACCATCATTAAAAAAGCAGACAGCAGGGTGGCTTTTACCGAGATGTGAGTGGGAGCAGAGAGCTAAAACAGGAGAGAGGATCACTGAAGAGGCCCCAAGAGGCCCTCGTAGAGACCCACATGATTACCACACTACCGTTGGCTCTGTAATTCTTCATACATTAAGACACAAGGTTGAAAGGAATTCCCAAACACAAAAACAGAGAAAACTTCAATGAGTTTTTCTTTCCTGATCTAATTATCGCTGCCCCCATAATCGCTGTTATATTCATCATAGTGCTCCGTATTTATGGGGTCTGTTTTCATCATAGTAATAATGTCACTCTGGAATTCCCATGCAGAAGGAGGGAGACAGAGAGAGAGAGAGAGAAAGAGGGAGCAATAGAAAGAGACGCCCATCAGAGTATGTAGTGGATGCAGCCAGATATCTTGTGATGTTAAGGAAGCCACAACAGGAGGACCGCTCCACCTCCTTGCAAATGTCCCTTTGTTTTGTCTGCACTACCCCCCCACCCCACCCCCCGTGGTGTCTCCACTGTGGAGTCTGCATCTAATCTGTGCTGAATTCGGCCATCTCTGATCCTGGTCCGGGTGTAGACTACATCCTGGAGCTGGCACTGAGCCTACCTGTGTGTCTAAGGCCCATTTGAGTTTGGAAGCCCATACAAACTCATTCATCTTCCTTTCTTCCGTTCACATTTTGCAATTTTACTACATCAACAGCCCATTTCTTTCTCTCTTTCCTACTTTCTTTCTTTTTTTCTTTCCCCACAGATCAGACTTGTTTTCCCAACCCCTCTCTCTCAGCTCTCCATCTCTCACTGCACCCCTCCACCCCCAACTCCCTCCAATTCCAATGGAGCCCACTACCTTCTGTTCTCTGCCCCCACAATTGCTGCTCCCAGTATTTGGATATATATTTAACACCCACATGTGAGGCCTGGTGAAAGTGCCTGGGGAATGGAAAGGAAAACAAGCGTGCCCTCTCTCCCGGCCCTTTAGTGCTGGCCTGCTATAAATACCTCCGGGTGGCGCGCCAGTTCCAGCACCAGTGGCATGGGAACCTCTCTCCCTCCTGTAGTCCATTGCTTGACCACTCAAGTCCAGTCTGGGAAGGCTTTAGTCAGTAGGCTGCCCCGAAGGGTGGGCGGTGAGGTGTGTTGAGTGTGAACGGTGTAGGGAAACAGTGTGGAGCTCTGTATGTAGCAGTGATGGTCTTCCTGTTTGTTTTGTCTGCATCTCTGAGGAGTATCCCTGTGTCTTCTTTCTTTCTGCTGCACTGTCATCTTCCTTTTCAAAAGGCTTCATGTATACTGCATTTATGCTGTTTTGCCTTATGAAGATTGTATGAATATGTGCTTTTCAAACTGTTAAAAAAAGAGATCCCCTTTTCTTCACTGCGCTGAAGCGTTTGTTATGTTACTCCCACAAAAATTGATTTAGACTTTTCAAAGGTTTGTTCTTCACAGTGCTGTCTCCCTGTGTCGATGCACGACAGGCTCAGCTCATATTTTCAGAGTTTGAGGTAATAGTTTTAAACTGACAGACTAAACATCTCTCTCCCCAGCTGTTCCACTTCTACAGAGTAAATAGTTTAAGGTGCACAAACGCACACGTGCGCGAGCTGAATGACTGTCTCAGTCTAATGATTATTTATTTTTTTTGATTTGGGGGGTTTTGGGAGAATTTGCTGGATTTTTACTGAAAGGATATAAACGTGGGTGCTCTCGGGTCAGTTGCTTATCATTACAGCCTGTGCGTTTTTAAAAGCAGATACTATGCTTGTGCTGTGCTAGTTCACATATTTTTTGGGGGGGTGTTTTAGGCCACTGAGAGCTAATGAATTCAGTTATCAATAAATGTCTGTGCTAGATTGAGCCTGTTCCAGCATCAACTAAAAAGAGGTACTTGAGATCAAAGCTTTTTGTTTGGTCATTTAGCATGCTGAGTCTACAGATTAAATGTCTCTGTTGTTCCTTTTTCCTCCTCACACCTCTTAACATTCTCCCCGTGTCTCTTTTTCTATCCCTCTCTTAATACTCTTCTTTTCTCTCTCTCTCACCCCTACAAGGCTCACTTGTTATTTTTTCGTACAAGGTCCTGTAATTAAGTTTGACATAAGCACAGGGATTAAATATGCGGTTGAGGAGGGAGAGAAAGGAGCTCTGTTACAATCTCAAGGCCAGCTGTAAAATGGAACCAGATTGCGACACTTGGAGTTGGAAAGTTTGGGAAAGGAGCTTCAGAGCACGGCCAAGAGACTACCGAGACTCTGGCCAAAAAGGCTAATATTAAAAATCCTTAGGCAGAAGACTAACACTCAGTCCGATCCAATGATAATTTCTTTTTCAGCTAAAAGACTGCCATCACCTCCAGCTAAACGTTAACTGTTGTCTGTCCAACCAGATGACTGATAATTTTACCCCAGCCAAACTCTGCTGCCAAAATAACAGCAGAAAGCTAAATACTACCTAGTTAACTGCCCATTTACAGCCTATGACCATAATGTATCGTTTCCCTTCACAACAAAACAACTAATTTGTCTGCCAATTTATATTTAGTTATCAAAGCCAATAAACTACTCATTCGTATTAAAACCAGATGGTATAGTCACATGTTTTTATAGGTGCATAAGCAGCCAAATGAATTTTACAAGTGAAAAAAAAGGAGCTCACCCGTTACCTTTTAATTGTAAGAACGGAAAAGTGATTGTAACTCTAAACCATAAATGCAGCGGGGAAAACTGTTTCACATGCTATCACTCAATCACTGACACCAAATATAGAAATATAGGCTAAGATCAGCCCCCAGTGCACCGAGCGTGTCAATAGGATTTTCTTCTGTTCTGAACTCTGAGAGGTCTCACATGGAACTTTGCATTCTTAAATAACTCTGGCAAAACGCTTTAATCTTAATGAGTCTGAACAGCAAATCTCTCATCTGCAGCAAAAAGGATTAGGAATGCAGAAAAAAAGGCTGCCGTTCCACTTTGATGAATTGTGTTTAGAAAATCCCTGGGCATGAAGTTCCCCCAATGAACAAAGCGTTAGGCGAGAACGGATGCTTTTAAACAACACAACTTATCTGGGAAAAACAGAACATGTATTTAAGTGAAAATACAAAAGCAGAGCTGATTCGACTCCTCTGCAAATGATAAAAGTGACTAACTTTTTTCTTTTTTCCGCTCTCTCTTCTCAATCCACTTAGCTACTTTTGGAATCAAACCTGGAGTAGCTTTGCACAAATTACGTGTATTGTGTTTTCAGTGCTTCATCAATGTTTATTTATTCCACATGATGCCTTCTGACATTGTTAAGAGTAAATAAATGAATTCATAATTTTTCTTTTGCCTCTCGGTAAAAGTTCTTGAAAACGGCTGATGCGATGATGAAAAAGGAAGCTGATGAACAAAGACAGTTAAGTGCCAAAAGGTGTTGCTTCCAAACCTGTGAAAGTCGGCTGCCTTCACTGTAGTTTGCTGTGGTTTTCCTTATTGCTTAAACAACAGCAAACTTTTCGAGTTAAGCGTGGAAGCGTAGTTACTTAAGTATGCTATTATGCAGAGGTGTTTATTTGTACTTGATTAATACATTATTGATAATATGTTAATGTAATCCAAATCAAAGCAGTTCAGCGTTTACTTGATTAATTATTACTCTGTGGTGTAATTCCCCCAAACAGTCTCTCTGAGTGGTATGGGTTAGAGCAGTAAGCCTCTGGCTAGTTCAGACTCCTCAAACTACAAAGAGCCTTACTGCACTGGGACCTGCTCTGGGTTCCCCCTTTCCAACTCTCCACCCACCACCCCAAATGCCCCCAGGCCTTTGGAGATCTACCCTGGCTGATTTTTGCTGTATTTATTTTACCTTTCCTTCCAAATCAACTCCTCCCTTTGTTTCTTTTAATGGACGTAGGATGGAGATATCCCTGATCCAGGTCAAACCTAAGCTCCATATTAATGAGAAAACACCCGATACAGTAAATTGCCTCTTGAAAGAAACAAACATATCAGAAGGCTGTGCTTTTTTAGGTTATTTGGTTTTTTCTAGGTCCATAGTTTTCTTCACAGCACAAGTCTCTCTGTTGTAGAGACATCAGCTCCTTATG
>VUQR01010242.1:0-21036 GCA_015108515.1 Hemichromis elongatus | reverse complement strand
AAGGGGGACGACGTTTATGACCGGCAGGAAGTCACGAAACTAGAGGTAAACACAGATAGGCACAGGCTAGCGCATCCACACATTCACGTGCACGAGCTTACACAGACACATGTACACGCATGCAGGCACTTAGGGCACACATACATACAGGCAGACTTAGAGTTTGGGGGTTTACAACAGGTCACATGGGTTTTATGATAGGGAGAGTTTCTTAAAACTCTTGGGAGACAAAGGACAGGTCGGGATTAGCAGTGGAAAACCGGGTCATGCTGATCTCCCTTCCGGAAGCTTAGCTTAGTTGTTTGAAAGTTTGGAAATAAATGGTAATGGTTTGGTAAATAAAAGGTTTTAGTAAAAGTGATCTACTGAGTCCCGGTGCCCTTTCTTGGAAGCCTCGCGAATAAAAGAACCGGGGGGAAACTGGTTTTCAACAATATATATATTTTCCCCTCATTACATCTATGTATACAGATATCTTTTGACCAGTGTGAACCCAAGCTGTGCAGCTCTACAGAGGGAGGGTTTTTGACTTGAGGTGAGAGAACAGGAAGTTGTATGACATTGAAGCTTGTGTAAAAAATGGTACAATACTCGAAGCTTTTCAAAACAATCATTTCTGGTGACATCTGGTGGCCAAAAATATGAATAACAGCTTGAATCTACAAATTAAAGTGTACTGCTTCATTATGACACGATTCTATCTGATATTGGGCCGCCCTTGTGTTGCTTTAAACATTTATTTTTGGGGGGATGAATTTATTGTTTACTAAATAAATATGATCAATAAACTTTCCTTATTTAATCATGTGCCATGGTGTGATTTCTTTGCTTGTAACTACTTGATATTGGTAAATACAATAGATGAAAAATACATGAATATGGACAAATTGTAGTATTTGAGGTCCTCTGTGCTTCAAAAGAAGCAGTCATAAAAAATGAAAACGCTTCAGCTCCAAGTGATGACATATGGGAAATCTGTGCAAACAACTTAGTGAAAAGACACCGCAGTAGTGACAATGGCAATGCTTTAGTACTGAATAGTTCTCCCTTTAAAAACAAAGACTGCATGACTTTCGATATAGAGCTCCCATTTGAACAGTGGATCCATATGATTCCAGATAAAGTCTCATACAATAATAATTTTTTCAAAAAAAGGAACTACACCATTTTGAAGCTAGGTACATGGACTCATGCATTAAACCAGGGAATCTGGAAACAGGCTGCAAGCACATGCACAGTTTTGAGCCATGTGTATCCAGCAGCTGTATCTTGTTTAATAAAAATCTGAGGCTTTTGTTGTGGCCTGAACCAAAACCTGAAATTCAGTGACTGTACATTACAAACACGGTAACAGAGACGAGACTGTACCGTAACAGGTGGGATGTTTGGTCTGACTCACATGTAGAAAAGCTGGACAAACTAAATATACTGAGCTTGACCAGTATATTTATCTCAATGTTTAACAAGCATTCTTTTAGATCACATGATAAAATTATGAAAAATTTGAAATCAATTTTTTTACAATGTTACTAATTCGAAATGATAATGAATAGTAGGAATGGCCCAAGTATAGCCGTGATTCTCGACTGACTCCCAGCATTTGCTATAATAGTTCTATGCTTTCTGTTCAACCAGTCATGTCTGGGATTCTCTCAGAGAGAAGTACATTAAAAAAAAAAGGTCTAATCCTTTTTTCTATTTTTTCTATTTTATTTTCATTATGGGTTGCTGGGATTGGCAGTGGCTGCAGGAGATGAAGAAACCATCAAAACACTGTAGATCACTGCATCACCTTCATCACCCTGAACCTGAAAATGAAGAGAAATTGTCAGATACATAAATTAACAATCTGTTAACATAAAAGAGACAAGAGCTCAACAAACTTACAAGTTAACTATGTATTTTAATTTCACACATTAATATATCAGTATGTAACATATACATGTATGCAAGACACTTTACCTGTGCTTTAGTCTTGGTTTGCTCTCTGTGGCTGATGGCGGCGTAGGAAACTTCATCATCTACCTACACAGCAAAGAGAAAGATATCTCAAAACGTTTTTTGACCCCTGACCTCAGTTTTTACAACTCATGGTCTGTCCCACTGTTGTTCAGTCTAACTTCTCTATATTTTGCAAGCTCTCATTGAGTCACATGCATTAAAAAAGCAAATAAAGGAAGAAGTGGATTTAAC
Source organism: Hemichromis elongatus (assembly GCA_015108515.1). Taxonomy (NCBI): domain Eukaryota; kingdom Metazoa; phylum Chordata; class Actinopteri; order Cichliformes; family Cichlidae; genus Hemichromis; species Hemichromis elongatus. Next base: position 18,843 of record VUQR01010242.1, on the reverse strand, counting down.
TCTGCTCTAACTGTACTCTGGGTGTGGTTGGATTTCCCACGGTGGGACTTTTTTAGTAGTAGCCTCTGCAGAGTTTAAACCCAGTCCCTGAAAAATAGACACAGTTACATCTGGTGGAAAACTGTCTTTTATAAACGCAGTTTAGTTCTTGTTAACACTCCTCAGAGATAAGTTGATTTGTTGTTTATTTATTATTCTTATTTCCTAAAAACGTTTAAAAAAAATAATATTATATATTAGTTTTTTTAAAAACTCACAGTATCTTCATCCATCTGTGTGTTGTTTGCTGGAAAGACAAAAACAATAAACTGTAACATTTACTGTAAAAAGTACATGTGTCCTAACTTGTAATGTTTTTACCTTTTGTGCTTCTCCGCCTGATAACAAATGCAGCTGTTACCAGGACCAAGACAAAGCCCACAGCTGCAATGATGCACCAATGGATAGCTGAAAAACCAAACAAACTTAAATCCATTTTCAGTGAATCATTTTCCAAACATTTAAAAAAACTTTCCATCTATCTTAAATTAAGTTTACGTGAGACACAAAATATGCCTAAAGTTGTGTTCTACTTTTAAACTTGCTGTGACTCTGTCACCATAGCACAAACAGGAACACACAAAAACACAATGTGAATCATACTCACTGCATTTCAGATGTAGATGGAAGAAAAACAGTAAGGAGTTTGTAGTTCTTTTACTTACAGACACATGTTGTTTCTGAAGGCGTTTGACTATTTCTTGTTCAGTACAAAGTATCTAAATCATACTGAACAGATCCTTGTAATACATGTATACATGTAAAAGCAAAAACAGATAAAATGAGATTAAAATACATCATGGATAAACTCCTAACCACAAACCTAGCACATCCTTAATGGTTCCATAGGAATTAAGAGGGTAACTTGGAGTCAGATGCTGCTAATCAAATGAACTTTGACAGTGTACTGGTCTGAAGCTCTCAGGTAGGTGTTAATATAATGCAACAACCTAACCAGTATTGGTCCCAGCTAATTCTCACCAAAGTCAAAACTGAGCAAGAACGGTTTGTTTGGAAGGGCTGCCGGGAGAAAGCCTCTTCTATTATTCTAGACTGATAGTCATACAGAGGACCATGGCTTTAAGTTAATGCTGCTAAAGTTGACTCTGTAATCTGAATCATAGGGTGTGTGCAGTTTTCACAGGACTGTGTAGAGCCATGCATGCATCTTTAAATAAGTGAAAATTACTTTATTGTATAAATACCTCGGATATTTGACTGACCGTAGCCTGCTGCATTTTTTCTGGTTTGATTATTTGTCCTTTTTCTGTTCCCTGAATTCAAATGAAAAAACATTTGTTGTAAAAACAAACAAACAAAAAACAACTTTAAAACAAAGAAATAAATCTTTTGGGTGGGTTTAATCATCTTGAACAGTTGTTTAATATGTCACCTGTTTTCTCACCTGAGAGCTGAGGGCTGAAGGAAAACAGCTTCACCTCTGTATTAGTATCATTCACTTCACAGTCCAATAGATAATCACTCAATGAATAAAAATGGTGAGACTTGAGTAAAGACACAGTGGTGGAGCAGCCAGTCTGTAAAGCCCCTATTTGCCTGTTTTCTCTGTCCACAGCTTGACCTTTAAACAGACACTTCACTGTGTGGTGACACGTTTCATATGTCACCACAGAGCATTTTATTATCACCTTATCATTGTCCTCATGTTCAGTCACTGATGGAGATAGCATGAAACAAAGACAAGGCAAATTTGAAAAATTAATTACCTTTTTAGTATTATTGTTCTAAACTAACTAATTAACTAAAAAAATATAATGTAAATACTCACGGGTGAGTACAGAGAGATCAACCAAAGACTCGCTAACCAGACTTTTGCGTCCGTGTTTTTCCAGTTTGTATTGTTGACAGAAGTAAAAACCAACATCCTCAACTGTGAGCGTCTTTATAACCAGAGAGCAGTTCGCTGTAACACTCAGTCTGTCTGGTGCATTTTTGGCTTTTTCACCAAAGCTGATCACTTCTATTGGTGTTCTGTTTCTTGAAGCAAAGGTCCACGTAGTACCATCACAGTTATTCTGCTCATCTAACACATTTAGACAAGGCAGAGTGACGTCATCTCCAGTTTTCATAAAAACCGTGGTTTCATTTATAGATACTGTTGAGAGGATTGAAGAAAAATATGAATTATAGAATACAACACTTTTTTACAATCAGATCATTTTAGACAAAAGTGTATGATAAAGGTTTGTGATTGTAAAAATATTTAAAATATGTTGTATTAATGCTGTTTAAATGTTTCCTCTATTCTTACCTGCAATCTGAATCATCAGCATCAGAAATAAAAGCATTGTAATCCATCTGAATTCATCCATCGTGCTTCTCTGTCTCATTTCTTTCTTGTTCTTGATCTCAACTGTCACAGTCTCTGAACTGATGACTCTTTAAAACTACTGTACTTCCTGTCATCAGTCAGATGTCACTTCCTCATCACAACTTTAGCAAATTTTATTTCTTTTTTTAATGTTTACATTTAATAAGTGGAGTATATCATCTTATCACGTCTTCATGAAATAAATAAAGACATTTTCCCAGGTCTTAAAATACATTTTTAAGATTCAGGAAGTGCAGATTGGGTCCATTCCAGTGATGCATTGGCAACAGTGATTCGTTTGACATCATAAAAAATGACTCAGAAAGTTGAATGTGTTAAGTGTTAGCTAAGATTATTATTTTTCCATCAGTGCGGCTCCTTTTACTTTTGATAGAGTATGTTAGAAAACAGACAGCACATAAGAACAGACAGTCAAAGCTTCAAACTCCTGACCCACACTTTAACTTTATTAAAGATGTTCAATCGGTATTCAGTTGGTGAGGACAAGTGTCTGTGCTTCTACTTATGTGATGAGACAGAGGTAAGTTTACAACATTTCCAAAGACAACCAACATTAGGGAAAAGCATGCACATGTACAAATACACACACTCAGAGAGAAAAGATGGTTTTGTAGTCTGCAGGATGTGCAGACTAATATCACAGATAGTAAAACTTAAACTAAGACACAAGGGCAAGTGACATGTTTAATAACCTGAAAAAAGTTGACTGAGGAAGCTGAGTGTGTGAAGATGTGTGTGTGTGTGTGTAACTTCCCGAGTTATGTTAATGAAGAGAAGTCGAAATGTAAACAGCAAACATATAAGCCCTACTTAGTGTACTGGCACCATAGGAGGGAACATAAGACTTACAAGTAAGTGGATCGGCCACTGAGAGAGAGTGAAAGACTGAGGACCTCTGGTGGACAGAATGCGTAATACATCAATAGATGTGCTCAGAGCTAAACTGTGCACGATTTATGAAAAATTAAAAGGGAAGGATTGTTTTTTTTTCTTTTGTGAAAAGACAAAATGTTATCAGTTAAAAAAAATATTAGTCAGATATTTCACTACAATAGATTCCTATAACTCTCTGCTTTGAACAAGGATTTTCACTACTTTCCTGTGGAGTGTCAAATACCTATGACCCAAACTGAATAGAAATACATTTTAATTTCAGATTACTATATCATGAGTAACAATATTGATGCAGATTCTGTCATTTATCAAAACCATGTAGTCTTCCTTTTAAAAACAATGAAATAAAAATGTAAATACATGTCTAGACTAAAGTGCAAAAAGAACCTATCATTTTTATTAAAATTACTTTTGCATCTTTTTTTTTGATCTAAAGCATTTAACTAACTCAATTATAAAAGTTGATACTGATAACTGAACAGCAATTGAACTTGACTTTGGTGATGATCTGTGCATTCAGATGGAAGCAGCAGAGTCTCCAATGTTTACAGACTTTATTGCAACATGATCTTCCTTTTTATCAAAATGTATCTGTGGGAAAAACAAAAACAAAAATAAATAAAATGCATCAGATTATAAATAATGTAATAAAGGTAAATACATTTTTTTGTAATTATCTTTATGTTTATGTTTGTTTTCCATTCATTGTTTCTCCGGTTAGTCCACATCTCCTGTTTAATTTGAAGGCTAATTTATCATTTGGCTTTTTGTGTTTTTTCTACCTTTCTTTATCTGTCTTCCTGCTGTGTGGATGTTCTAAGGTTCCCTTTTCTCCTGTTGAACACTCTTGTCACTGGATTTTGTTGGTCTGTGTGTAGTGCTTTTTACTTTTCTGCTACCACTGAGCCCGTTTTTTGTTAATTTGTCTTTTCTAGTTCAGAGGAATTTCCTCTGCCACCTGCCGGTCTCATTCAAGTGTGTCAGCTGGTGGGTCAAGCTTAACAATCTACAAAAATTGTGAAATAAATATAACCAATTATAATGATCTAAGCAGATGAGAGTCCTTCACTTTCTCAAAGCAAACTCATGTAGTTTGTTAAGAGGCAAAAATCTTTTGACTTTCATTCCTCTGCTGAAACACATTAAGCTCAAGAAATCCGAAGCAATTTCATGAACATCATCTACAGTTATTAGTTAATAACAAATATCAGAAACACAACATTAAGATCTTTTAAACTGGATTATTGAGTTTTGTACTTACTGTGGTTTTATCCGTCTGTGTTTTGTTCCCTAAAATGACAGAAGGAAGTCAATTCCAGTTTAAAATTAAAATGTATTCAAACTTGTCATTTTTAAATGTACCTTTAGCTTTTGTCCATATTTTGACTGTCACAGCAGTTATTAAAAGTGCTGCTAAACCCACAGAGACAATAATGAACCTCAGAGAAACAGAAAAATCTGTAAAAAGAATTTGAAAAAGATTTTGGTTGCAGTTTTCAGTTTAGTGCTTATGTCTTAAAATAATGTTTTAAAATATTCAAATGCGATATAGCTACTGTTATCTATTTTCACACAGTTTTTGTTGATAAACTTGTACATTAATCTGAAATGAAAATACTGGTCTTTAAATGTAAAGGCCATCTGCCACGATTGATTGGGGATGAATGGATGAAAAACACTTTTTTTTTTATGAAGTTGTTATTTAGCTATGTCATTTATCAAATCTGAAATGTCTCAATTAAGTGCTACTAAAAAATTATAAAGCAAGTATTGATGACTCATAACAAAAGGATGCATTTTTGAGTAAGTACCTTGTGAAATATCCTTCACAGCTGTTGTGGTTGTTACTGATGCTGTGCTGCTTTCAGTTTCTCTGGCTGGATTCCTTGTTTTGTTTCTCTCAACTAAATGAGTGAAAATATTTGTCTTTAAATGCAAAGCTTTCAATAAAGTTAAAGATCTGAAGTTTGGGGTTACATAATATTTTACATTTTATATCGAGCACACATTTATATTTTTGTAACTCATGAAATATGTTTCCATTTTTGGCCTTATGAAGTGATTGATTAGGTTCTTAAAGTATTGACAAATTTAAGTGCCAATGAAAATTTTGAATAAAGACACTACCTTGATAAACATCCATTGTTGTCATGGTTGCCTCTAGTTTTGTGCTGATTTCAGATCTGCTGGTTGGTTTGTTTGTTGTTTTCTTGTCATCTGAAGAAATAAAAAACAAAACAAAAAATAAACATGACCAAATATATTTATCAATGGTTTACATTTTTCCCATTTCAAATAAAAGAATTTGTTTAAAATTTGTCTAAAAACTTGAAATCCATTAAAAAAAATTTGATTTTAGTCATCATAAGTTGATTATGAGCTCACCTGTTTCTTGGCCAGAGCGCTGTTGGCTGATGAAGGTAAACTGTTGCACTTTTCCTGTGCCAGTATCAGTCACTTCACATTTCACTGAGTTATATTTTAAAAAGTATGATTCATGGGATTTTGGAAAAGACACAGTGGTGGAGCAGTCAGTCTGCGAAGTCAGTATTTCTTCGTTATCTTTGTCCACGTCTTGACCATCAATCAGCCACTTTACTGTGTGATGACACTCTTCATATGGAAGCACAGAGCAGTTTAAAATCACCTTACCGTTGTCCTTGTGTTCATTCACTGGTGAAGATGGAGATAATGGGAGAGAAAGAAATTAAACAACTACATTGCTGAAATCTTTATACGTGAAGTTTGAACTTAGAAAATTTTTTATTGTAAATACTCACAACTAATAAGAGAGAGATCAACCACCAACTGATGAAGTAGAGAGTGCTGCTCTAGTTTTTCCCCCAAGTTGTATTGTTGACAAAAATAAAGACCAACATCCTCAGCTCTGAGCTTCTTAATAACCACAGAACAGTTTACAGCAACACTCAGTCTGTCTGATTTAGATTTGGCATATTCACCGATTTCCCCAAATCTGAACAGCTCTGCTGTTGGTTTGTTTCTTGAAGCAAAGGCCCACATCGTATTGTCACAGGTGTTCTGGTCATCCATCACATTCAGACAAAGCAGAGTGACGTCATCTCCGAGTTTCATAACAGTGGATGTTACATTTTCAGTTATTGTTGACAGGACTGGGGAGAAATAAGAAAATAAGTTAAATACAAAACTTTTATTAAGCAGAGACACGTGCATGTGTCCCAAACTGTTTTTTTATTTTTTATTATTTTGGAATAATGCTTTGTTGTGCCGAACATATTTCATTTTCCAAAAGGAGCACTGTAGACCCTCTGTAGGCTCCTCTCGTTTATTGTATTAACTTTTATTTCTTTTACTATTGCTATTACTATTTATTACTCATATCTGTGTGGGTATTGTGTTAGAGTGGGCAGGGAGTAAAGGCCAGGTTGGCAAAAAATGGGAAAAGAAAGTGAGGGAATAGAAAAATAATAAGGGACGGAAGGAAAGAGAAAGCAAACAGACATGCTGTGTCTCCAACTGCTGCATCTGTAACAAGATACACAATATCAAACTTGAAAGACAAAACAAAGGAAGGTAGACAACATGTAATTTTGCTGTGTATAGGCAGGTGGGAGACTGCAACGATGCTCGCCTAAGAGCCAGAGGTGGACAGAGAATGGCTGAGGAAATCCCAGACCCAACGCCACAATTCAGGGGGATGTGCTTCCACGCCAGCAGAAGGAAGAAGGAGGACATGGCGGAGTTGCCATAGCGTTGAGCAGTGTTAGGGGACCAGAGGCAGCAGGCAACTGACCACTGCAGATGCTTTAACAAGAGTGGGGTAAGTGTGGGTTAGCCTGACCCATACTGCCCAACAGTACAGTAATGCATTCGAATTGTTTGCTGGTACACTATTTATAATAATGAGGTGGACTACTGTGGAGTAGATGAAAACATAGCACAAGTTTTATTACAAATATGAGTCTGACAGAAGGCAACTGAACCTCCATAGAAAAATTTTTAAAAAGTGTAATGTGCCATAAAAATCTGAATAAGCCAGTAATTTAAAGTATCTGGGTTTTTTATTTTCATTTTTTTCAGAAACACTTGGTCTACACAGATCTGAGAACCACACTGTGGAGTTTGAGTGGGGTGAGGTCTGAGCACACTTGGGGCCAGTACCATATGGAATGTATACAGTTGTATCTGACAATGACCCAAAGCAACTCCTCCAAAGCAACAAAAGAGTGGCTAAACTTCAATCATACTGACAACATGTAGAGAGAGCTGGAGCTTTGAGTTACCCAGCAGCAGCCAAGAAACAAAGGATTTAGAGAATTTCTGTGGGCCAAGAACCCCTGATAAATTTAGTTTTATGTGTATGTAAATGTTTGATGCTCTATGTAAAAAAAGAAAAAAAAAGAAAAAAAAAAGAAATAATTAAAATAAACGCAAATTTCAAAGAAACTGTTAAAAACAACAAAGATTACAATGACATTCTAGCCCATGTGGATCCATGACTGTATTATTTGAGTGTGTTGTTTGTCAACATATATACATCGATACCTTCATTATCAGTATGAAGAACATGGATATGATCAGATTTTGATTTGCTATGCTTCTGGAAAGCATCTGATTGCCACATGACGACAATCCCAAACACACTGCCAGTGCAGTAAATGAATACTTGGATAGAAAAAGACTACAATCAGGACTGGCCTCCCCAGACTCTGTACAACGATATTATTGAAGCACTGTGGGGATCTTGACAGAAAAAAAGAACAAAAGACAGTCAACATCCAAAGTAGATTTTTGAATGTCTTTCAAAAAGCCTTGAGAAATATATTTTTTAAAAATGTGCAAGAAAGTTTGTCTAAGAGAGTTGAGGCATTATACCAAACTGTGGTTTGCTGCACATATGTTCCATTGGAAAAGACTAAATGAACAAGTTCCTAGAAAATGATGAAACAAAGAGACACAAGAAAACTAAACTATTACAAACAAAGACTAAGAAACGGATCACCACAACAGTAAATAATGTCCAAAAGGCCATCAATCAAAACAGAGCCCAAGAATCTTACCTGTAACCTGAATCAGCAGCAATACAAACATTTGAATCCATATGAATTCATCCATTGTGGTTCTCTGTCTCACTTCTTTCTTGTTCTTAGTCTTGATGGGCTCTGTATCTGATGAGCTGATGGTTTATTTAGATTATTTGTGTTTCCTGTGATTAGTGAGATGTCACTTCCCTGATATTAACACAGCAATGGTGCAACACCTTTATCTTTCTGAAAACCATAAAGTTATTTTTTACAGGCGCGTAGTGTTTCCATTCCCTCAGTGCACTGTGACAATGACGTGTTTGACACCTTGAAGAAGGCTGAATGTGTGCATGTGCATCAATGCAGCTGCTTTTGATTTTTAATAGAGTCTGTTAGACAAAAGAAAGTACAGAGAAAAGGCAAAGCACTTTAAAAATATCCATCCATCTGTCTTCTAAAGTTTTTCTGTGTTTGGGTAGTGTGAGCAAAAGTGTCAGCAGAGAAGCCGACTTCCTTCGTCCTGGCCCCTCTTCCAGCTCATTGAGTTGATCCCAAGTTAGCCAAGTGATTTCAGCTCTTTACTGTGTCCTGGGTCTGCTCCAGAACCTCCTCTCTGTAGAACATGCCTGGAATACTTCACCCTGGAGGTGCCATCCTAGTCAGTTGGCCGATCAAGGAAACTGGTTTGAACATAACGTAAAAATATGTAACTAACAAAATGAAAAATAACATGCCTCTTCACATGGATGCTGAGGGCTGAAGGTTAACAGCGGTACTTCCTGTGTTAAATAGAGTCATTTCACACTTTAATAAGTGACATGTTGGTGAGTATAAATAAACAGTCAGTCATTTCTCATCACAGTCTAATGAAACTCTTTATATATCTCAACATAAAGCAGCTTGAAATCATCGTACCATTGCCCTTATGTTGAATCATTGGTAAAAATAATAATAATAATAATAATCTTATTTATTTTTATTATTATTGCTGTGTTTTAGTTTCTTGTTCACAAAAGAATGTCACTGCTGAACATATTTTAATATAAATACTCACAGGTAATAACAGAGAGATCAAACAACAAATGACAAAGTGGCCTAAAATTGTGTTTGTCCTGATTTGTATTGCAAACAATAATAAAGATCAGCATCCTCAGCTGTGACCTTTAACACCAGGAAACATTACAATGTAATACTCTGTCTGTCTGACTTAGCATTGACTTTTTCAGCAATCTCCTCAAGACCTTTTCTGAGTTATTCTGGTTTTGTCACAAAATTTGCAAAGATCATTTTAACAGATAAAGAAATTGTATAAAGACTCAGCAGGTGAACATTGTTTCATTTCCCGCTGTGTGTTTGTGGCAATAACATGTTTGACAACTTCAAAAATACTATGACTGAGGAATGTGTACAAACTGTCCGTAAAAACAAATATCAACAGCTCCTCTTACTTTTAATACCTTATATCAGAACAAAAAAATAAAGTAGAAAATAAAAGAAAGACTTTTCCCTGTGAACTCAAAAGGAAGTGTCTTACAACAGCAGTAGAGGCCTGCACTTTTGAGCTTTGGACGGTTAACACATTGATGATCTAACTGAGTCATCTCCAGTTGTCCTGAGCCACATTTATCTTGACTATATTTTTTCTTTAAATAAAATAAAAATTTTTGATGGAGCTTTTCAAAAGGATGTAAATTTTGTGTCATAAAGCTGGAAAAGATTATTTTGCTGACTAGGTTTGATTCACATCAGTGTGACTGGGAGGTTTGCCCTTCTATATAAACACCACAGACAATAGCAGGTGCTTTTTTATGCTGTCTGATTAAGTTCATTTTAGTTATATGTTTTTTTAGAATTGCAGTTGGTGTTTATTTCTGACCAAAAAACAATTTTTTTCCTAGTAAAAGGTATCATAGCACCCAAAAGGGAAAAAAAAATAACACAAAAACCATAAAACTGAACACAAATACATTTTATTTGGAGATTACATTAACACAGAAAAATGAGACTGTTTGTAAAATCCCCTGAATCGACATTATATAAATTCCACAGTGGTGAGAGATCAATTATTAAATACATGTCTTCTGTCAGACCGAAAGGAAAAGTTTAAAAACAAAAACAAAAAAACAGCCAGATGTACGTATTAAAATAATCTTACAATCAGTTTTGTGTCTAAAGGATGTGACCTATGATGCTAGATGAGATGAGTTGATGGTGATTAGCAGAATCTAAAAGAAACAGCAGAGATTCAGTCGGCTATTAATTTCCTGAAACATAATCCTTTTCTTTATTAAAATGGACCCGTGAAAAATAACCACACAAAAACTAAAACACATAAGATGTGAGATTACGACAAATAATCTTGTAATTATAGTTTTTTGTTTCTAAAATTAGAAATATTCTCTCTGGGTGACTCTGAAAAATAGTTCATCCATTTATTACTTCTAGGCTGGACTACTGCAATTCATTATTATCAGGATGTCCTAAAAACTCAGTTTGGTCACCCCTCACCTCCTTTCTTCCTGTTAAAAGAGAGTTTTTTCTTCCCACTGTCACCAAAGTGCTTGTTTATAGGAGGTAATATGATTATTGGCTTTTTCTCTGTATGCATTATTGCAGGATCTGCCTTAAAATATAAAGGTCCTTCAGGCAGCTGTTGCTGTGATTTGGCACTGTATGAATAAAACTGAATTGAATTTGTATTATCTCTGGTCTCAGTTGTAATTGTTAGTTTCCTCTTCCTCTGTAAAGGTCTTTTCCTTGTTTGCCTAACCTGTATCTCACGTTAAGTCTTTTATTATTTTCCTTTTTTTTTATCCAGTTAAATTGCGTTTTATTTTGAAGGTTAGTTTTTTGTGTGTCTTGCTAAGCAAAAACCACACACCTCAGTCCTTTGCTGAATCAACATTTAGTACAAGAAATCCAAAATAATCTCAGCCTCATCACCCACAGTTATTAACATTAGAAACTCAACAGTCAGGTTTTTAAGCTTTTTTACTGTATTATTGAGTTATGCACTTCCTGCGGCTTTATCCATCTGTGTTTTGTACCCTAAAATGAAAGAAGAAAGTTGATTTCAGTTTCAAGTGAAAATTTTAAATAATTAACAAAATGATTAAATTAAATTTACCTTCTTGTCCATATGTTGACTATCACAGCAGTTATTGAAAGTGCTGCTAAACCAACACAGACAATGATGAACCTAAATGATACAGAAAAATCTGTAAAAAGAATAAAAACTTACATTTATTAAAATAATTTGCTTACAGTTTTATGTTCTTTTTAAATTCCTTTACTTTAAAGTAAGGTACTTTTGTCCAAGTCTAAGGACCCATATTTGTCTCAGTCTGAAGGTGAGACGTACCTGGCTGTCCCTGGTATTAGCTAGCTAATTAGCTAGCTATTAGCTAGTGTCTGTTTATGGATTACTTTGGTAGTCTCTTGAAGCTGTCCAGGCTAAATTTGAGCTGAGGAAGAACCAGACAATGCTTAACACCACGCTCACACATGATATGCAGATAGCTCTCACAGGCCTGACGTTTCTATGCCTATTGCCAAGAAAACGCACCCATGACCAGTGAGAGCACAGCCTCCACACGAACCACACGAGCCAGCTTGGAGCAGCGGTCCACCTACAGGCCCTCAGAGGGAACCCTCAGTCCTCCTAGCGGTGAGTCTAAGAGGAGATGGCCCTCAGTGGCTGTGTGAATCCCCAACCAGAACTACAGTTAACAGAGAATAAATACTGTTCTCAAACAATGTCAAATCCTAAGCCTACAGGTCAAACATTTCCTGCATCTTTACAAGTCAGGCAGCTGATGCCTTTTACAACAGATATACTGGAACAACAACACCTCACCTGCAGTTCTGCAGGTCAGTCAGCTAGCTGTTCACCTTTCTCTGCGAGCATTACCAAGCATGTTCCCTTATGCCTTTTCTCGAACTGGAAATGATTACACCAATTGTAGAGAGAACATACCAGCAGGAACTTTCTCTGATTCTAGTGGCCCCTCAGTGACCAGCAAAGCAGTGGTAAAGAGAGATTTTCAGTCTGGTGGCATCAAGCCCCTGGCAGCTTCCTCTCTGCAGGGACCTGCTCTCTGAGGTGGGAGCCTCTGAGGTTTTGTTACCTTCCTTTCAAATCTTAGAAGCTGAAGATGGACTTGGATGTGTCAAGTGGATGTACTACATAACAACATTGAGCACACTTAGAGTACATGTTTATGTAACCAGTTATTTCTCTGCTTTGCTAATCTAGCCAGTGGTAGAGCCCTGTTTAAATAGAGGCTCATTCACTAGATTATGAAGGCTATCACACTGGCCTACAGCACCAAAGCTTTTGCTGTCCCTCAGGGTGTAAAAGCAAATTCCACCAGGAGAATGTCAACCTGAAGGGCCTTTTTAAACGGGTCCTCTGAGGGATGCTTGTACAACAGCTATTTGGTTTTCGTTGTACACCTTTGTTCAGCTCTATCGTTTACACATGACACCCTTTTTACACTGTACATCTCTGTAAGAGTGATAATTTGGGCTTGTCATTTGTCCTTTGAAATATATAATCATTTATGCTTAGAAATATATATTCATCTGTATGATCTTACAAGGTCTGATAAAAGTCTGTGTCCACTTGTGTGCCATGGGATGAAGAGGAAGCAGCTTTGACATTATAATTTCCATTATAGATGTAGAAACCAGACTGTTTCTTATCTCAAAGTGTGAAACTTCACACCTTTAAAAGACCCATTGCAACTTCCTGTTTATATAGTTTAGCAAGACACTTTCTGCACAACAGTTAACGTTCATTGAAGGGTCAAATGTCTATGTATAATGTGGCTGGAAACACACACACACATGCACCTACACACACACACACATAAAGTACAGACACTGATGTTGTTTGAGAATGTCACGTGTATTTGTAATTGCATATTCATGAATGCTGTTTGCTGGCAATAAAAAGTGTGAAAGTCTGACGTGGTTTAGCTGAGGAACACCGCTTGACCTCGGTCAGCCTCCCTCGAGCTTACAGAAAGAGCTCTGACTTGTGTCTTGCTTTGGTTGCAGCAGTGGGTCGTCTGATGTGTTCCAGCGGGGTTTGTGCTTAGATAAACCCAACATACTCCACTGACTCTTTTAAAAAGCAGCTAAAGACATTTCTACACAGACAAGCTTTTAGTTTTCAGTTTATTGGGTTATATTGTTTTTGTTTTTTTCTAGTTTTATTGTGAAGCACACTGATTTTTATCTGTGAAAAGAGCTACATAAATCAATGTTACTTACTTACATGCTAAAAGCAAAACAAAATCTAAAAATATATTGTGCTTGGTTTTTCTTACTTTTGTGCCACCTTGAAAAATGTTTCTGAAAAATAAAGATCTAAATAACAAATGTGTTTGGTGATTTTTAATCATTTTAAACAGTTTATCGTGATGTTACCTGTTTCCTCAGCTGCCGAGAACTGATGCTTGAAGGTAAACTGCTGCACTTTTCCTGTGTCAGTATCCATTACTTCACACACTGTGTTATATCTTGATGGGTAAATATTGTGAGACTCCAGAAAGGACACAGTGGTGGAGCAGTCAGTCTGTGAAGTCACTGTTTGTTTCTTATCTTTGTCCACATACTGACCCTTTATCAGCCACTTCACTGTGTGATGGCACTCATCAGATGTCACCACAGAGCAGGTTAAAATGACCTGATCAGTGTCCTCATGTTCAGTTACTATCAAACATAATTTGTGACAAAGAAAGCACAAATTAGTCAAGTTATTTTAATAACTTTTAAGTGTACATGTACTCTACGTGTATAAAGGCTGATTTACACTATGGAGACCTACTCGCAAAAACTGACATGGATGCAACAGTGTCTGTGAAGCTGGATTTAAGACATGCATGTTTTAAAGTTTAGGTGTTTAGAACATTTTAGTTTAGTTTAACACCAGTTTAGCAATAAATGTAAAAAAAACAAAAACAAACTAGTTTTGTTTGGAGTGTGATGCTGCATATATTGTTGTACCTTTTTGGGTGTGCTTGGGAAAAGAAACACAATTTTATTGCATAAAATAGTGGTGATTGCATCTTGTGATTGCTGGTAGGGAAAAAGTTTCTGACTTCAGCTTGTCAGTGGGATAAATCACCTGTCACCTGACTCAAACAGGCTCTCCTTCACATTGAACCCAAACTTTAAAGCTAAAAGATGGATTTTCCCATTTCATTGCAGCTACAAGCAACAAGTAAACCGCTTACTGCTAAAGGGACAAATTAAAAGTAGATGTGTTGCAGCTAGACCAAGCACAACAGTGAGACTGCTTTTCAAATTTAGTGTCCTTGTTTTCCACTGAGTTACTGGTTCTGTTACTACATAGCTAACATTAACAAATTATGAGCATCCAACCTGGTGACGTCGGGTTCTGTACTGTCACAAGATGATGCTAAACATGTTTTAAAACCTTTAACTATAAAACACCTATTTCTTAAATCCAGCTACACAAACAGTGTTAAATTTGTCAGTTTTTGAGAGCAGCGCTTCATTGTGTATGTTCGCCTTTATTCATGTAGTGTTTTATTTCCACTTTAAGTTTGATTATTGTAAGTTTTTAATTTTCTAAAAATAGTTTACATTGAAAAAATGTAAATGTAATGTATGTAAATACTCACATGTAACAACAGAGAAAACAACCAGTGACTCGTGTTCCCGAGCATCCTCAACTTGTAATTCTTAATAATAAAGACCAACATCCTCGACTGTGACGTTCTTTATTACCAGAGAACAGTTCACTGTAACATTCAGTCTGGTGAAAAAGCCAAAACTAAATCAGACAATCTGTCCAAGTGTGATCACATCTACTGCTGTTTTGTTGCGTGAACCAAAGACCCAAGTAGTACCATTACAGTTATTCTGCCCATCTATCACATTTAGGCAAGGCAGAGTGACGTCATCTCCAACTTTAATAAAGATAGAGGTGTCATTTTCAGATACTAGTGCTAAAATTCAAGAGAAAAATCAAAAATAGATCAGAATACAGCACTTTTCACAATCAGAATGAAGATCATTTTGAAAAAGTTTATAATAAAAGTTTGTGATTGTAATAATGTAGAAATTTAAACTGAAACTGACTCTCTTTGTAATAATATAGTGCTACTAAATGCTACTAAAATGTTTCTTGTATTCTTACCTGTAATCTGAATCATCAGCATCAGACATAAAAGCATTTGAATCCATCTGAAGTCATCCATTGTACTTCTTTGTCTCACTTCTTTCTTGTTCTCGGTCTCGGCTGTCACACTCTATGAACTGATGACTCTTTAAGACGGTTTGTACTTCCTGTCATTACTAACACTTCCTGATCACAGCCCTTAGCAATATTTATTTTTTTCTTATCTGTTCATGTTAATGTTTTATAGGTGGAGTATATCAGCTTTTTAGATCTCTGAAATTCATGAAGGCATTTTTTATAAAGTGAAATTATTATAAAGAGAAATTATTTATCATTTAGCAGATACTCATTGTGTCCATTGTGCCAGAGTGCATTTGTGACAATGACATAATTGACACCTTGCAAAGAAGACTGAACAAGATGAATGTGTGAAGACTCTAAGTTAAGATAAACATTTGTGATAATGCAGTGCCTCTTAGGGTTTATTCTAGAAAGAACAAAGAGCTGAAGATGTCATAGGCCTAGGTCTGGGGAAAGACGGATCATGTGTTTTTGGGTGTAATGAATATTATGAGTTCTATTTGCCTTTCTGGATCGTTTATGGTTGTTTGTTGGTGTGATATGCTCCTGGTCCCTTATTTCCCTGTGTATGTAAATGGACTGGTTCTTATATTTCTACTCTGAGCACTCAAAGTGCTTTATGCAACTTGTTCATTCAACATTTCAGTTTTTAATGCTATCTAACTAACATTCACACTCCGATGGATGAATCGGAAAGCAACCTGTGGTTAGTATCTTGCCCATGGATATTTGGCATGCAGACTAAAGCAGACTGGGATTGAACCACCAACCTTCTGGTAAACAGGAGTCCCACTCTACCACCTGAGCTACAGCCACCCCATCTATCTTAGTTTGATGACTTAATTTCAACAACTGCAGTAATAGGTAAGGTAAGATAAAATATTGTAGTTGTCTGAGACCTATGTGTTCCTTATTGTTAGTCTAAGGTACTTCATTTCAGAGAAGGGAAGAGGAAGCGATTTGGTGAGAATGTGGCTACAACAGCAGCAAAGCTCTAGAGGTGTGAGGCTTAAAAAAAAAAAAACAGCACTGATCACATTATCTCTAACGATCATCAAACAGAATCAAACTGTGTCCTGGGGGGTTAGTCGAGAAAGGCAAACCCACACCCCATGTTGCCCTGGGTCAGTGTACTAAAACAAGCCCCCAGTGATTTTCCCCTTGGGGCTCCACTGTGGGTTAGGTCATGCAGGCCCCACATCGCTTTTCACCTTTGTGGCCCTGTGACAGTTTTCTGTGGTAAACCTGGAGTGGGTTTGCTCATAGCATACCCATCTACTTTTCAGCTACTATTTACAGAGTACATTTAAAATGCTGCACTTTTCCCATTTAACTTGATTAAAAGAAGTTGAACCAGTACTTCAACATTTGCCTAAATGTTTTAAAACACAAGGATCTGTACTTCTATTTAAGTAAAGAATGTCTGTACTTTAGCTACCACCAGCTGCTAGCCTCTGTCAGCCTCTCTAACCACACAACTTCCTGTTCTCTCACCTCAAGTCTTAGCTTGTTTCATTTCAGTAATTTACAGAACCATGAAGTATAGTGTCACAAATATATTAGGAGAGCATAAAAAAAAAGATCTGCATGCACAGAAAAAGCCTTTATGTGGTTTATTGACGAATGTAAAAGAGAAACTGTGGTCAAGTAGGTTAAACGGGTGGAATAGGTATACATAGAAGAGAGTTGATTAGGAAACTGGCTTATTGGCTACTTATATCTCGGTTTGTACATCCTCGACTTCTCCTCTTCTGTCCGAGTCTATTCAACCAATGATGTGAGTGAAGGAGGTGTGAACAGGACACGAGGAATGACGTCATAAAACTCATACAAGTTCAAGACCTAAATATAAATCAGTCATAGCGGTTTCAGGGGGAACACGTTTCATCAAATATCTAAGTGATTCAAGAAGACTGAAGAAGTCACTTGGATGAATGATGATGTTTTCAAAGTTAATTGTAACATCATTTCAACTTGATCATAATGTATCTGTGGGAAATAAACAAACAAAATAAAATAACAGACATCATAATGTGAGTTAAGCACAAACTTTGTCCTAAAACCTGTCATGTTTAGCTGGTTTTTTTGTAAAAATATAACAATGTTATCCTTTTCTGCAGCTATAGGGTATATATGGTATCACTCTTGCCAATTTTTCTTTGGTAATTTTTTTCTTTTTGGCCAGGGTGAAGGGAGTATCTGCCATCAAACAAGAAGACAGGCGCATGTAATTACGACGGTGTTTGCTAGTTCACCTTACACGTGTTAATTTAATAACGTGGTTAGCCTACTCAATGTAAATTACACACAAACAACATTAAGCTACTCACCCCGAGAAGAACGGCTGCTGCTGCCATCATCATCCGTCATTTTTTCTGCTACACTGGCAGGGCTAGGGCCAGGACTCTCCTCTTCGGGTTTTTGGGGATGTTGCTAACACCGTGTCCGATAACAGGCACCACACCCGCAGTAGATGTGCTTGGTTTGAGGTCTTGCAGCAAGCTATCATATACGGTGCATTTCTCGGCTTTTAAAAACCGCTATGCGTCGCCAGGTGTTTCGTCAGATTCGAGGTGTTACTGTCACGGTCCTGGGTGGATCCGACCCAGCTTTTGTGTTTCTTAGGTTTTCATTTCTTATTTTGCATTGTGGAGGGTTTTGGGTGTTTGGATTATATAGTATTCATTGTCACTGTGATTCTGGGGTTGGGTTTCATTCATAGGGATTTGTGTGAGTGCTGTTCTGTGTCGCCGTGTCGTATGTCCTTGTTTCCTGTTTTATTGTGAAGGTCTGCGTCTCATGTGAATGTGTTTTAGTTTTGCCTGGTTTCCCGCTGTCTCGTTAGTTCCATTAGTACCAGCTGTGTTCTCCACCTGATTGTAATCTCCCCATGTTCCTGTGTGTATTTAAGTTGTGTCTTGTCTCTTAGTCAGTGCTGGTTCGTCTGCGTTTCAACCTGTGTATCATCCTGCGTATCTACCCTGCTCAACTGTGTGCTCTCCCTGCAACCTGCCCGTGTGTGTTTGGCTCTCCCCTCCTCCGTGTTGTGTTGATGATTGTAGTTAGCTTTCCCAGTTTAGTTAGCTTTTGTCCTGTCGCTGTTTTGTTATTTTGTCACTGTTAATAAAACCACCGTTTCACCTTCACTTAATGCCTGCACTTGGATCCTCCTTTTCCACCTCCACACGGCTCACCTCACCGAGCCGTGACAGTTACCTCCTTTGCACAGTATCACCTTAAAGCACTTGTTACAGGCTGCTGAGTTTGCAACTTTTGCTGTGAAGTGCAGCCAGACTTTTGAAATAAAGCACCGAAATGTG
>VUQR01010241.1:6791-18057 GCA_015108515.1 Hemichromis elongatus | reverse complement strand
GCTTTAGACCACCACAATGAAGTCTGGCTGGTTGGAAGTGAAGTTTATAAACAATGGGGGTGATGATTCAAGACTTTTGCACAGTCATATACACAAAATATTATTGGTCAAGTACTGATTTGTATTTGAAGCGCGGTTATGCCAAAGATTCCCTAGATTGTTACTTTGAACACTGGCTCCATCTTGTGGATAATGACAACTACAACAGCTCAATTGTTACTGTACTGCACTAATAGTTTTTAATACTCTGCACCAGTGCCCTCTATTTTATGGATTTAACAAATACTGCGTAGTGATTAGAAAATTGTACATCATCAAAAATATTTTATTATATTATGTTATGTTGTTGAATACATACATGGGCTTGCAGCAAAGGCAGAACTACTCTTCTTTTTTCAAAGGTAAATAAATGTTTTGTTTAGCTAGATTTGTGGGGGGAAAGTGGGAAATAGACAAATAAAGCTAAAAGAAACATCCAGTCTGTTAGCAATAACAGGGCACACACTGCACAACCACAGTCTTATTGTGATCACATCATAAGCGAGTGCAGCTTTACATCTGAAAGCCCATAAATAGGCCTCCACATTGCTGTTTCCCTGTGACCTGGTTTTCCGAAGATGACTTTAGCGAGATCACTCGACCTACTTGTCCATCCAAATTAACCAATCATCTCATCTGACGTCGCCATGGAGACCTCCTCCTTCTCCTCCCGCTCGGTTGCCTTAGTGACCAGCAGATGGTAGCATTAACAAGATTTCTGCCTGGGAAGCTCCACACTGCCTTCTCCAGGGGTTGACTCCGCTCTGAGAGACACAATGACGCAGCTATCTCTGCTTTTGGCTTGGAAACTGTCTGTATATTTAGCACCTTGTTTAAAATTAGAGCTAAGCACATGGGGAATAAATTTAGCTGGCAGTTTAAATAGATGTCTGCCGAGTCACACAAGTTGGACTCAGCACACATATGTCTGTAACAGGCTTAAAAGAGGAGTTAAACTTTCTGAAAACCTGGATATAAAAGCTGTTGATCATGTTAAGTTAAGGACAATTATTACATATAAGTACGGAAACTGATACAAGCCACCTTATTAAGGTGACAGTAAATATCCACACCCTCTGTTGAACTGGTTTTCACTCTACAGAGCAAATGTGCCACAGGCTGAAAACAGCAGCATCTGTTTACACTATGGCAATATAACTTATTTAATGTGTAGCTCTTCAAACTGAGCTCTAAATGACTTGAGTAGCGCGTTGCAATGAATCTGGTCTTCCTCTTTTATCTTTGATATTGCATTTTGCTTAATTGTCTAAACATTTGTCTATTGTTCTGTCATTTTCAAAGTGACTGCCATAGTTTGGCCTACATGGTACAGGTTTTTTGGTGGTCCTTGGTTTTTTTCACTGTCTTCTAGAACTGGTTTAACAGTTTAACATGTTTACATGTTGTTTGCTCGTGTGAACATTTGTGATGTGCAGCTTGAGGTTTGCTT
Source organism: Hemichromis elongatus (assembly GCA_015108515.1). NCBI lineage: Eukaryota > Metazoa > Chordata > Actinopteri > Cichliformes > Cichlidae > Hemichromis > Hemichromis elongatus. The sequence continues at coordinate 16,568 of VUQR01010241.1, read as the reverse complement.
CTGTGTGAGCGCACACCTTGGACTGTAGCCCCTCTCCTAGTAGCATAACCAACTTCAGTAAATAGTTTAAAACATTTTTATTTAACCATTCATTATAAACAAATGATTATTTACAGTACTGACCAGCAAAAGACAAAGTTCAAGAGTTGTTAATCGCACTAGTAAAGCTCATTTTTGATTATTAAATAAAGCTGCAAAAATCATTTGACTAAAATAACTGTGTAACTTTGGCAACTGTTGTCGTGACCAGTTTGAACAAGTGTCACGTGGCCTACCAGTGCATATGGTGGACCCATTTTTACTGGATCAATAACAATCAGAACAGCAGGAGTCAGGAGGGGACATGGATAAATGCACTTATATTTTTTCATCCACTACAAATCAACATATACTGAAAACTATGGTTATTTTACTCATGCCTCTGAAATTACAGTTAAAGATGGATTCTGCACTCAAAGGTTAATTTATCATTAGAAACACAATGTGGCACCGTAACAAGTCCCTCCAGAAATATATTTTTCCTTTGTGTGCCATGCTTCATTGGGCTAAGCTTTTGACTTTAGTAGATTAAACATTAATGTAAATCTGAGCTCATCAGCTACTTAATTCCATCAGAAACTAAGAGGAAATCCTTTACCACGAATGCTGGGATAACACATCGCAAATGTGCCGTTTATTCTGGTAATCTTGCTAAGAAACACTTTTTCATCTTCTTTCGATTGCTCCACCTGAGCTGTCCCTCTGATGTGCTAATTTCCAATCCTGTCTATTCTAACAGTGAAAATCTTGCAATCAGTAAAAGGAAAGAGTAAACTTTAAACTTAGAAGCTTTGGAAATGCAATATTATTTGATTTGATTCATCTATTTTCATCTCGACAAGAGTGTTATGTGTCAAAAAATGCATAAGTGAACCTGGGCCTCAAACCACAAAACCTGCATTTTCTACTGTCTGGTTTCTGCACAGTGGATTTCTACTTTTCTACACCAACAGGAAGTAACATATACTATATATATATTATCATATATTATTATTATTATATATAGTACTTAATAAAATATAAATTAGATATTTATTTATTTATGTCTTAATTGTTAATGCTGTTTCACCCCATTGTTTTTCTCCATTCATCTTATGTTCTGCTTGCATAGAAAAGTTACTTGATATCAAAGAAAATTCACATGAAACAGAATAATTTATTCTAAATCCAGAAATCACCATCTATTGTTGAATTTGACTCTATTATTGTACTTCAGTCTTGTACAAACAGGTATTTTAAAAAATGCCAAATATTTCTCGAAACACCTGTGAAAGTAAAAGGAAGCTAACATGCTGAAAACCGTTTTCAGCAAGCTTCAGTCTTACATTGGAATTTTCTTGTCATTCAAACCACCAGTGACGTAGAAATACCTCAAACTCAGGCTGCAAGTATTTGTGGCTCGCCTACAGCAAATTCCTCTTCTGTCACATAACATGGGTTATAATGGGTGTGGCCATTCTTTGCTGGCAAGTCGCAGCTGAGCTTAGCATATTTGCCATCTAATTTGTGCTACTTTTGGTCATGCTCGGCTTGAAGGGAAAGAAAAAGGGGAAGTAGAGACATAAGAGAAGAAAATTGGGTGAGACAGAGAGGGACTGGAAGAGTCATTTTGCTTCTCAGGATGTATGGCTCTTTAAGTAGGTGCATCTGGATCTGAACATGCAGCATGTGCATGCATGTCCTTTTCTGTGCACGATTAGTGGTTGTTGGTAGGTAACCACCTTTCCTTTAGGCTAAACTCCAACCAGCTAATTCTGGAATATATAATGCAACATGACAGTTAGCCTGGTCTGCCCAACTGTCTCTGTGCACAGTCTAAATAGCCCTGGCAACTAAAACCAAAGCATCTCCCCACAAGATCATAGGACAGTTTTTACAGTTCAGGAAAATGAAACCAGACGTTTTTCAGAAGTATATGATCTCTGAAATAACTTTCATTGCGGTGACAGATACAGCAGTGACTTCTTTCTGCTTTATACCTCAGTGAATTTGCACTTGAAGCAGCTGAGGTGAGCTGGGGAGTGCTGCGTTACTGTGTAGCTGTGAGCAGAGTGACCCAGTTGGAGACCAATAGCGCTCTGAGAACAGACTTATTTTTAAATGTAAGTCAGTTTTACTGTATAATTAGGAGTATGACTTAGGATAGACCAGAACAGCTCACTGGAGAACAAAAAGCAGGATCACAAGAATCACACACACAAATAATAATAATAATAATAATAAAAAGGCATATGATTAAAGAGAGAAGCAAGTTTTCTACGAAAAAGCAGTTGTGGTTGCAGGGTTCAGCTGATCAAACCTCCATTTGATTTTCTTTTATTTGCAATCACTCTCTCTGCCTATAATGCTATACTCTCTCTTTCTCTCTCTCTCTCTCTCTCTCTCTCTCTCTCTCTCTCTCTCGCTCCCTCTCTCTCTCTCTCTCTCTCTCTCTCTATATATATATATATATATATATATATATATGCAGAGAGAGACAGATAGATATAGATATATAGATATATATATAATGGGCAATTACATAGTAGAACTGATTCTTGAAAGTGTTTTGGAGTACAAACGTAAAGCAAGAAGAACAATTAATTTCTAAATCACTTTCATAAGTTTTATGTAGTTTGTGCATTACTTAAGGATAAATCTACATTTGTTCTACTGCTGTTTGGTCTAATGTGCACATATTTGTAGAATTTACAAAGAGCATGTATTTCTACCATGGCATATCACTCTCCTTGTTAAAAAAAGCAGAGTTTAAAGCATCATTAATGGTTTTCTTGACCTTTTTTGGCAGCATAAATCATCAGGACATAACTCTTAAAATGCAGGGATCAAAAAGGCAGTAATTATTTGCTCATATCTGTGTTTCACAGCAATGATGAAGTTATATTCTGTGGATGGCTGAGTTTGTCTGTTTGCCTGTGCGCAGGTTGAGTTCAGCGTGGAGAACAGCACTTTTCATCTTCTGGTTGATGGGATCCGTGTGACTGATGGTCGCTTACCAAACAATGAGGGATCATCTTTAGACCTGCACAACCCTGTGTACCTGGGTGCTGATACAAAAAGCAAAAACACTAAAGTCTGTATCAGACTTAAGCTATGGCAAATATTTTCCCACATCTGTTTGTTTGCACACTGACTGGCTTCTCTCTTCTCTTCTTGTCCTTTGTCAGGGACACAACATTCCCACAAACAGCATTATCAGCTGTATAAGGGAATTCAAAATGAATGATGTATTTGCTGGTGCAGCTGAGGTGAGCCACAAAGCCTTACCATGCTTTGATGGGCTTGCAGAGGAAGGGACATATTTTGGTGGCGGTCACATCGTCTTAGGTTTGTCCTCGTATTTAAAAAATCTTGTTGCTGCTGTGTTTCAATCATTTCCAAACTCATAAAGGATGTTTCTATTTTAGAAAACTACTTCACCGTTGGCTCGCACTTTTTGTTGTCCTTCAAGTTGCGCCCTCGACACCTCACAGGTCTTCTCTTCCACGTTCAAAGTGATAAGACCAGCTTTAATGTGTTCTTAATGGAAAACAAGGTAAAACCTCTCGCTCTTGTGACAGCTAATTGGGTAGCAATTCAAAAGAAAAGCTGCATGAGATGACAAAATATGTTATGTTTTACCAGGTGGGCGTCAAAGTAAATGATGGTAATGGAGCTGTTAGTGTCTCAGTAACACCTCGTAAAAGCCTTTGTGATGGAAAATTTCATGAGGTTACAGGTAGGACATCTTGTATTAAGAACATTCAAGAACGTGAGTCACATGTCGATAGTTGTGCTTTTAAAACTCTGCTGTTATTGTTGTTTCTCAGTCTCCAAGAAAGGAAAAGTGATCCGACTAGAGGTTGACTCTGTGTCCAAGCAGAAAGCAGGCCCCAAATCCAAATCCACGTCATATTCAACCACCCTGGAATCACTTCACATTGGCGGTAAATCCATGAACCACTGAGCATTATATCTTTCAGAGAGTTTCAGCTTTTTTTTGTCTTATAACCTTGTCTTTATGCTTTTTTCTTTCCCAAATTAGGGACAGCAAATCAAAATGGAGCCACAGTGCCTTCACCTTTTGTCGGCTGCTTGCGAAATGTGAAGCTTAATGGAAAGCCGGTTGCATTTGAGAAAGCCTCCAGGGTGGTCGGTCCTGTGAGCATCAACAGATGCCCCGCAAACTAATGAAATATATCATTACAAACAGGGATGGGAATAGAGAACCTAGTTAGGCTGAAATCAAGCAACAATTTTCCCAATCTAACAGAATTGCATTTCTCTAAGCTTTTCAATTCCTTTTTTCCACCACGGGAATGTTTTCCTGACATTTGTTCATTACAAAGCAATGAAGCCAAACTCATGATATGAGTTTTAAATCACCTGCAAGCTTATTTTCTACTCGCTCTAGACTGTTCCAGACTCATTCATATTAAAACGGTTACCCTGAAGCTAAAAACCTGTCAATGTCTGCTTTTATTAATTTTCAATTCCATTCAATTTTATTTATATAGCGCCAGATCACAACAACAGTCGTCTCAAGGCGCTTTATATTGTACAATAGATCGTACAATAATACATACAGAGAAAAACCCAACAATCATATGACCCCCTATGAGCAAGCACTTTGGCGATAGTGGGAAGGAAAAACTCCCTTTAAACAGGAAGAAACCTCCGGCAGAACCAGGCTCAGGGAGGGGCGGCCATCTGCAGCGACAGGTTGGGGTGAGAGAAGAAAAAAAGCAGGATAAAGACATGCTGTGGAAGAGAGACAGAGATTAATAACAGGTACGATTCAGTGCAGAGAGGTCTATTAACACATAGTGAGTGAGAAAGGTGATTGGAAAGGAAAAACTCAATGTATCATGGGAATCCCCCGGCAGCCTACATCTATTGCAACATAACTAAGGGAGGATTCAGGATCACCTGGTCCAGCCCTAACTATATGATTTGTCAAAAAGGAAAGTTTTAAGCCTAATCTTAAAAATAGAGATAGTGTCTGTCTTCTGAATCCAAACTGGAAGCTTATTACCACACAGGACACCGATAAGGTAAGAAAACTGATAGAGACTCAGTTCAATGCAGCTACAACACTACAACACTACAACATCTAATAGCACAACAGCAATATTTACCATAGATTTAGCGATGGATTTTAAACAAATCCACCCCATCTATCAGTCGTGCTAATCACCCCAGTCGTTAGCACAGCATTGCCTCACAGCAAGAAGGTCTTGGGTTTGAATCCACCAGACTCTGTGGCTTTTCCTTGTGGAGTGTGCATGCTTTCCTTATGTCTGTGTAGGTTCTCGCCAGGAACCTTGGCTTCCTCACACAGTCCAAAGACATTCAAGTTATGTTTACTGGTCATTCTAAATTGGCTGCAGGTGTGAGTGTGTCCAGGCTGTAACACACCTCCCACCCTACGACACCTGTGATAGGCTCCAGCTTTACCATGACTTTGACTTGGTTGCACTGAAGAAAATAGATGAATGAGTTTTAAACATCTGATATATTTATCTGTTACAGATAGTCGCCTAACATTAACATAACCCTTTTTTAATAAGCATAACAACAAAAAGACTCCATAAGAAACAGCCTCAGCTCATTCTCGTGTTTAACATTAAGGTAAATATTACATACACATGCGCCTTACTCATACTAATAGCTTTAATTCTGTCCTACATTTGACCATTAGATGGAGTGCTTCCCTTCATGTAATGTGATCTATTAGTCCACATTTACTTTCAGCTGGTGATGGCAGCAAAAGATTACCAAGAACTTTAAGGTGTCATGGTTCAAGTGAGTGAGAGGGCTGGATTTTTCCCCACATATTGCTTTTTGTTTTCAGTCTATAGCTGTAGTGGTAGTTAGCACACACACACACAGACTTGAAGACTGTGTCCTGCCCTGTAATATAAGTGCACCGTAAAGCTTTTGCCCTTTGGTATCACTATACAGTTCACATACATAGACAGTGGGTAACTAAGTACAGAAGAAAGATAGAGAAGATATATAGAGTTATTATTTATAGTGTAATTACACTTTTTAATGAAAATAACTAAAAAAATCACTTTAAATATGTAATAACCTACTCTACGTTTAAAATAAGTGAGATGTCATAAAATGTAACAACAACAGATGTACAGCAGATTATTTTAAATGACACTAAATGTGCAGTCTGTGCATAACAGATATAGATTTGCAGTTCATTAATATGCATGTGAAAGATTATTTTAAATGGTTGGCTAATTATAAGTGACTCTGAGGTCATTAAACGAGTGACAGAATATTTTAAATGACTAACAAATAGTCATAAATTATTCTAAATGTGCAAAATGTTAAGTACTACACATCCAAGTGAGCTGCATTAAATGACTAATTGATTAGGATTACAAATAGATTATTTTTATAGGCAACAGATGACTTAACAATTAACTGTAAATTACCGTTCTAGTATTGAGACCCTCAGTTTGTGTTGTCAGTGGTTATTTTGCCCCTTAAAGTCGCTGGATGTCATCAAATTGCTATAGCTATGGTTATAGCTGTAGCTCAGGAAGTTGAACAGGTCATTTGCTAACTGGAAGATTGCAGTTTGATCCCTGGCTGCTCCAGTCAAATATCCTTGGTGTTAGCCTGCATCCATCAGAGTGTGAATGTGAGTGAATTTTTAGATAGAAAGCACTTAAGCATTGAAAAAGTACTTGTGTGAATTAGGCATATTGTATTTGTTGCTTTGAGTACTCAGGTAGAGCAAACAGTGCTAAGAACTACTCTGTTTACTATTTACCGGTACTTGCTTCCTTTGTGAATGATCCTAAAGCTCTGCCAAGGTGTACATGCCAAAATTTGCCTAATGGGCACTTGGCTGCCTCCAAAAATGAGAAAGTGAGTCACACCTAATAAAGTGCTTAATTTTACAACAGCAATTAACATTTACAGACTTGTAGAATAGACATGTTCTGTCCTGAACATTTTAATTTGCTCCTTAATGTAATCGTATAGGAATACATTTTATTAAATATCCATCTATTTAGATTCTGTTGAGGCTTAACATTAGAGGTGAGTGGCCACTATTCATAGGCGGCTGTGGACCATCACTGTCTAGAAGTTTTCATCTCTGCTCAAACTGAAAAAACTGAACAGGACTGCACTGTATTTCTGAGTACAAATTCAGTTTTTTTTTGTTAGTCTGTTGTCTGTGCATCCACACAGTTGCTCAATAAGCTTGAGAGGCTTAGTTGATAACTTACCGCTTCGCCCTCATTTCTAAATTTGGATAATCTGGCTCAAAACACCATCACAGTGGCCAAACTGCCATCACTGAGGCTTTGCTCGTGGTTTATATCAATGTATGGATTCAGCAGTCAGAAAAATATAAAAACAAATAATAACAAAATAATATCAGTCAGTTCTTAAAGTATCTTTATAAGGTTGAGATTAATACAGAAAATATACAGTGGGTTTTGTTTTGTAATATTTTTTTCTTCACAAAGCAAAATACAGGAGAAAATAATCGCAATCCACATTAGACTAGTTGTAGGAGTGTAACGCGAGTCCAGAGTGAATGTAAATAACATGATGAGGTCACTGATGGTTGGATTTATGGAAAGTATATACAGATATACAACTGGAGACAAAACAATATTATGAACATTTAAAACAAGAAAGGTGGACAGTAAAAATCACAAACCCTATCCACTGTGCTAAAAGTCCGTTTTAAAGAAAAAACTCTGGTCTCTAAGTCAATGCAAATGCTATACTGTCAAACATTTTCTGCACAGCTTCACCTCCATAAAGTAGATTAAGGCCACACTGTTTAAGTACACTTTGTTCATATTGCTTGGTAATTTTCCAAACAGTTCATGCATTGTGCAGAAAAAAGTCCTTTAATAAATGTCCGGCAGCTGACTGTAGGCCCTGTTCCAGTATCCACCACACAAGAGCCAGTCCTGGGAATTGGTGTGGGGATTTTGCCCCTGTTGAAACCACCTAAAAAACACATCACAGAGAAAGATCAGCATTCAGAGATCCCAGCAGGGCGAGGCAAAACTGAATACAAACAAGAGAAAGTGAGAAAGAAAGGTAAGGCATGCTTCATCTCAAGGTTATGGATAATTTTTATAGGAGTTAGCAATTGTAGTGGTTATCTTTGCCTAAAATTAACTGCACACAAGTAGGGAACAAATGATTTGGAGGGAAGACTGGGTGATTGAGTAATTGCATTCGGTGCCATTAAGGGGAGCTGCCATGCTGGTGGAAGGAAAAGTGGATTATTAAATTTGTCTCTATCATATCTGGGTAGAAAATACACACAGTGGTAGATAAATTCGACATTAGAGACTAAGATGTGTGGAGGTCACGTGATCACATCAAACATTTTAGATGCAAACAGCGAACAGCTCTAACCTCGGGCCAAGGGCAGGGCTTCTTAACATCAAAGCGACGATGCACCAGAAAAACAAGACAAGTGATGATAAAATGGAGATGTAGCTTGAGCTTTTCAACACGCAAAGTGTGACACAGTATAGATAAGAACTGTTAATTTGTTTATACGCCACGAAAACTTCATATGAGGTAATAGAAAGGCAATGGTACTTTATTTGCACTAACAAAGGCAGATGGTTTAATATTGCATGGTTTCATGTTTAACGCGTGAGAGTCAAAAGAAAGAAAAACAGTCTCACCTCGTCTTCCACTCTTCATCCGCTTTGGAGCGGTTTTTCCGAGCAGCTCTCTGTTTCTCCTCGAGCCGCTTCTTCTCCTCGCTGGCGAGGTCTATTAAAGTATTTGACATTTTTTTTTAAGTTTCACATTTAAGCGAAAGAACTTTTCTCCCTAGTTTCTGTTTAGGTTAAGTACCACCAATCATTACCGATGTCACCGTTCTCCATGGCTCGTATGTCCGGTCTGAGCCTGCAGTCAGTCTGAGGGATGACTCCCTCCATCTCCTTATGCAACTCATTCAGCTGCATCGCAAAGCATGTGAAGTTGTACATCTGCAATTAAACATTCATTCTGTATGTTAGAACGCTGTACTTCTTTTAAGAGTATCCGATAAAGATCTAATGGTGCATTAATCAGCAGGACCTGGGCAGAGTTAGCTGGTCTGGGTGCTATTTTCCACAGCAGCTGGCTTCCAGGAACCACCTCCACAGTGTCTGCAGGTGGTGAAGGAACCTCCTCCTGATCCTCAGCGCAACCCTGAACAGCACGACAAGCACAAATGATGCTGAACAGACAGATGAGCTCCAGCCAAGATGCATCATTACAGAACGTGTTAAATATGAACTCGTTCTAGTTCATTTGCCCTTTTTTACCACTGGATGATATTATTCATTCGCACATCACAACAGTAAAGTGAAGGGATTCCACAGTGTTCAGTAATTCCTACCACGTTGCTGCCCTTCTTCTCCTCTGCCCCTTTTTTGTTGTTTTTCTTGTGCGCTTCAAAGGCGGATGGGTCAACAACATAGAGGCACTCTGTCCACTTTCCATAGAGAGCGCACAGCTTCTTTTTGCTGTCAAACACACACGGACTTCAGAGGAGTTGCATTAATTTCCCGAATACATACTCTAACATTAACCGTAGCCACAAACACACAAATGTCCTCAGGCACAAACACTGGTAAGGATTTCAGTAATGATTTTTTTTTTTCCCCAGTCTGTTTGTAGTGTCAACATAACAAAAGGAAAAAACCCACACAACGCTTATGCGAGTGGGAGACTTTTTGAAATGTAATATTTTGAATGAAA
>VUQR01010240.1:0-20950 GCA_015108515.1 Hemichromis elongatus | reverse complement strand
GACTTTTTGGTAAAAAAAAAAAAAAAAAAAATTCGACCTTGTAAAAGTTTCTATTTAATTAAACAAAACAAAGGGTATGGAGTAGAAAGTGCAATGTTTGTACGTTGAGGCAGAAGCAGAAAGCCATATAAGACAGAAATACTAATTTCTACTAATAAATGCATCAAAACTACGGTCATGGGTTTGGGGAGGAGGATGAGTGGCGTTTCCCCACGTCCCACCTCTGGACACGCCCATATAACGCTTTAGAAAACTGTAATAAAATTATGTTTATTCATTATTACTTTCTTGGGATTTGTGATAAACTGAGGGACTCCTCACTGAATCCCAAAAATAGATCCACACTGCGCCCTCACTGACTTCCAAGTGCAGTAATGTCATTATATGCTGCGGGCTTTCTTCGCTTTATGATTTATTAGGTGTAATCAAATTTTGCGCTCCTCCGCACTCTTAGGTCAGCTCTCTCCCGGCCTTTGATTTTTCCTTTCCTTTCTTTCTTTTCCTTTTTTCTCTCTATCCGGAGAGACACGTCATGTAGTGAGCTCACATTACCATTCCGTGTGGTATTTAAAGAGTGCGTCCTCATCGCTTGGCAGAGCGGAGAGCCTACTGACATCCGAGCCGGGAGCGTGCGTGTGTGTACCGGCCTGGGATTGAAGCACTCCGCCGTCCGGAGGTCTAAGGTGGGCGGAGACTTGAGATCGAGGTCCTCCTGTGTGCAGATAGAAACACCGTACATTTGTGAGACGGCACCCGCACACCCGTCCGAGGAGGAAACATCATGGCAACGACTACTTGCACACGTTTTACAGATGAATACCAGCTGTACGAGGAGCTTGGCAAGTAAGCCGCTGTTATGTTAATTATCCAGAGTCTCCTGCATGCAGCCTGACCCCGTCCTGTAACCGTACAGAGCATGAGGAATCACGGTCTGCACATCTGCGGTGATGATTGCAGCTCCATCCTTCAAAAACAAAGCGCACGCTGGTCTGGAGCAACTAAAATTAGCTCTAAACCTAAATCCTGAGTGCAGGGCGTATTTTTTGGACTTGTTAAAATGCATGAGCCAACCAGTGATGGTTTTTAAGATTGTCAGATTCTGTGTGATGAAGAATACTTAGGGAACCCCCACCCCCCGCCAGGCTAATTAGGGACATAGCGGTGTAATATGAGGGACAGGCTGATGTGTTGGAATCATCATCAGCTGGCTTTAATCACAGTGGCACAAAGCTCAGCAGAGAAGTCAAAGAATAATGCTGCCACTGCCCTTGATCTACTGCAAATCTAATGAGGTGTGTCTTGTGATTAATAAGGGAAAAAGATGAGGGAGTGAGGATGTGTGGCCCCCAATAGGATGCAGACCAATTGAAACTGAAGAGGCTATGGGTGCCCCAGTGGGTAGAGGCAAAGTGGACTCAGTGTCTCTGTCAGGTTGTGCGTGGGTAGAAAGGATCTCTCTGCAATGTTTGCCTCACAGGAACATTTATTCAACAGCCAGGCATGGAGGGGGAAAAGCTTATTGTGATTGCTGCAGTTGGTTTCAGTTATGAGCATTTTATTTTAAGTTCAGTTGTTTTTCTGTGATCGCGCGCGCGTGTGTGTGTGTGTGTGTGTGTGTGTGTGTGTGTGTGTGTGAAGTGATAAAGACAATAGTCATACTAGCAGCAGCTGCTATTTTGCTCGTGTTGTCATGTCTGCTGTATCCCAGGTTTATGAATTTGGTTTTGAATGTGCGATGCAGATGTAAAGACAAGATTTGCTGATGACCATTTCCCGACTCAAACCAGGGGACCTTGGTCACCCATCCAACCCCAACTCTGTTACAATTAAAGGTAGTGCACTGAATACTCAATGACCAGACAAACTGCAGCTCAATTCATGTTTAAGCTAAAAAAAAACGCTGTCAAACCTAAAACGAGGACGTGGTAAAATCATCAAACGTTAACATTTATTTCTTCTCTCTGAAGTACAACCACTTTAGCCTTAGCTAGCAGACAACTTGTATGCCGAACTGTACAGACACAGTTTGAGTCAGAATCAGAAAACTTTATTTTTCACTGTAAAGCAGTGGAAATTTGTCTTAAACGGGGGCAACCAGTGTACTAAAAAACAAACTATTGAACAAAACGAAAAATGACGATCACTCCACATCACACAACTGTATGTCTCAACCATGATGACATCACAGGGGTGAGATGGATGAGTACAGGCAGGATCATGTGGTGACTTCATTGTCTCTGTGGGATCAGCTAAAAAGACGACCAGACTGAAAATTAAAATCCCCTCATTATATTTTGTATTAAACTGTGAATCAGATTTAAGTGTTTAATAAATGAAAGTACCATGATGCCATTCTGGATTCTGGCACACTTTAACCCTTGAATATAATGCATTATTATACTGTAATTAAAGGGTACAGTCATGAGTCACCCCTTATGTCTTTATATTTTGCTTAAAAGGAGCCAGCCTCTGAAACAATGGTTCTCTACATATTCTAAAGCTCTTTCAGACTTTTTCTGTTGGACATTGGCTGCTTTTTTACTCAGTTTTAGTCCAGTCCTTGCATCTGATCCTTTACAAGAAAATGTGCTTTTGTTTGTGAAACCACTTAACACTGACTTATGAATTCAAGTATTAAAAAGGCAGACAGGATTAACCAGTGTTGCATCTACATGTAACAGAAAAGTAACAAAGAAGCAATTTTAAATAGTATCTTTAGGCACTTTATCGCTAGGAGCCTGTTGCAAAAGCATATCATTTGTTCAAGTTTCTTTAGTTGAATCTATGAAAAAAAAAATCACAGTATGACAGGCTGAGTAGGTATGGAGCACAAAAGTAGCAGGCCTTACAACACTACCTGCAGCAGATGTCTGAAAATCATGAAATACAAAATCCACCAATGACACATGACACAGCTGTTACAGCTGCACATCCATGATGCAAATCTCCCATTTCACCACTTCCCAAAAGTGCTGGACTGGATCCGGTGACTATGGAGATCATTTGAGTACAGTGAACTCATTGTTATCTTGAAGAAAACAGTTTGAGATGATTTGAACTTTTTGGGGAAGATAAATGGCTATAAGAGAGAGAGCGTATGTCTGTCAGATGAGATCTTGAATAATCAGGCTCCATCTTATCCCAGTATAGCACTTCCCCCCAAGACTGCTTGTTCCCAGGGTATTTGAAAGTAGAATGAGAGGCCTTGAGCTTTTAGGCCCCTCTTGTGTGGAACCAGTTCCCAGTTTGGATTCGAGAGACAGTTTTAAGATTAGGACTAAAACTTTTATTTTGATCAAATTTATAGTCAGGGCCAGATCACATGACCCTGAATCCTCCCATAGTTATGCTGGAGTAGGTCTAGGCTGCTGGACGCTTCCCATGATGCACTGAGGGGTTTCTTGTTCACTCGCTTTTTGCATTCACTGTGTGTTTACGCACCACTCTGCATTTAATCATTAGTTATTATCAATCTCTGTGTTTTTTGTCGTGTCTTTCCCCCATCATTCCCAACCAGTCACAGCAGATGAGTGCCCCTCCCTGGACCTGGTTCTGCCAGAGGCTTCTTCCTGTTAAAAGGGAGTTTTTCTTTCCTACTGTCACCAGTTGTTTAATCAAAGGGGGGATTCTGATTATTGAGGTTTTCTCTGTATTAGTGTAGGGCCTTTACCTCCCATTATAAAGCGCCATGAGATGACTGCTGCTGTGAATTGGTGGTATTAAAGAAACTGAGTTGAATTTAAAAAATTGCTTCAGTAAACCCCTAATGCTTTGATGGTGTTAGAAAAAACATAGCACTAATTAAATATTATTTTTGTATTTTGTATTTTTATTTTACTTAAATTAATCTGATACATACAGTCTGTGATGCCATGTTTAACTTTAATTTTCAGGCCATTGTGATGCCCTTAATGTAGACACAGTAGTTTAAAATAATCCAATACAGTAATTTTACACCAACGTGTTTCTCAATGACTATCGAGTTCTTGACTGAAAAGCTGGTTTTGTTCTATGCCAAATGTATCTACTTTAGCCAAACAACTCAATACGACTGACTATGAGTGGCTAATTTTGTACATTTGTAGGTTACAAGATGCCAATAGTTTTCAGAGCTGCATTTATTGGAAATGGACTTTAGTTTTGGCAAATCAGCAGCTTGTTCATGTGTAAACACACTATAGACTCCAGTATCCCAACACTGTAGAAACCAGCATTATTAATGACCCAAGTGTTTAACCCCATGTCACATTCTTCATTAGCACATGACTGCCATGATGTTATTATTATATGAGGGAACAGACTTACTACTCAAAGTTTTTCTAGGTTTAAAGTGTTTTCTTTCTGGCTATATGGCATCTATTTTTATTATATGACAAAAGGGAAAAGATAGAAGATTAGGTAAGAGGCCTTACACTCTGAGATTAATGAATCCAGGTTTTGGACCCAGATCCAGCACTCCAGCTGATTCCCACCTGCCCTGCAGATAACCTGTCATGTTTAAGCTCTGCTGCTTTTTCCACCAACCGGCGGGATGTCAGCAAGTGTCATGCTTAGTCACCCTGTCTCCCCATAATATATTCATGTTGGAGAGCTTGTGAGAGGCATGGGCTCTGAGGGGAGTGTGAGTGTTTCATTGCATAACAATACTGAGGTGAGATAAAATTAGCTCTGAGAAATGACAGAGGAGGTTATTTCTGTTGGTCTCTATCGAGTTTGATGAGCAAATGTGGCCCCAAAAACTCCAATATGCACACACTTCAAATTGATGGCTTTTCTTTCCTGTTTGATGCCACAGAGGTAAAAGAACTGTAAATAATAATGGAAACAAACCGGAAGTTATTGTGTGTAAATGCTGTGAAAACGGCATACACTGTTGTTGCTTCCATTTGGGAATATGTCTAGATTCTTAATTGTGTAGCTCATGCTCATCCTAAGAGCTTCACTAAAAGGTGTTTTACTTCTAAAACAGTGTGTTGCACAGTTAGGAGCAGACAGCCAGATGCTCAATGCTCAGAGAACAGCGGCTGGGTTTTGACTCTGACCTGTGGCCCTTTGAGCTTTGTCACTGCTTTCCTGTCAATCGTCACATCAAATAAAGGCTAATATAATCTGTAAGAACACAGGGTTGACTTATCAAAGGGTGAAACTTCAAGAACAAGTCCAGATGCCTTCATTATACATAATTTCCATAGGGATTAATAAAGTATTCTGCTGATGATTCTGATCATAAGCCTTTGGGATCATCTTTTGGGAGAACACTACAAGCACCCCCCTGTTCTTACATAGTTAACCTTTACTCCTGGTCAGTTCATCAGATGATTGAGATACTTTGAAATATCTCATTGGTTGCTGCCATTTTCAGCGTTGATGCAAAAAGGTACATCACAATGAATATTATTCAGTTCACTTCAGGTTTATTAATATAGTGCTAAATCACAACAGTTACCTCAATGTGCTTTATACTTAAAACATTAAAAACCCTACAGTATTCTGGAAGAAACCACAACAATCAAAATACCTCTTATCAACAAGGGTTCTCTAATGGTCAGAGTGAAGGGAAAGAGAAAAGAAAAAGGAGCGTGTAGGCAGGGTGGATAAAACACAGCCTAAAAGAGAAGAGACAAAGGGTGCACACTATATTGCTGTGTATTACCTGCAGCAATATGACTCAATGGCAGCATCATTAATGGACGGTTCAGGGTCTCCTGCTCCAGTCCAGCTCTGTTAAAAATGTTATAAGATATTTTTTGATTTGTTACCAGTGCCCCAATATCTACCTGTCTGTCTGTCTGTCTGTCAATTCTACAATATAAGAGATTCAAGATTCAAGATTTTTATTTGCCATTTGCACACAGGTCCATGTACATTGGAATTGTTGTGCGGAGCTTTCGACGTCAAGTCACACTTTACAATATAACAATATAAGACAGAAAGAGGCAGAAGGATAGAGATAAAGTCCGGGTTACTATTTTATATTTACAAGTAAAAAAGCAATAAAAAAATGTACAGAAGTTTGTAGTTCACTACCTCTTATTGCACTCATAGTGCAATAAGAGCCCGTACTTTTTGAGTTGTTGAGGCTTGGTTAGGAAGAGAGAGGTGACAATAAATGAGCAGCAGTATGCCTGTGGTACTGAATGAAGAAGTGGCAGTGTATGAGGACAGTGAGACAGCACTGAGCTACAGAAGCATCTTTGGGATATGATGTTTGCTGACCACAATGCGATTGGTAGGGAGAGAAAAGTAGGTGGAAAAGAGCATGGAGAGGTAGAGATATACGCACTGGAGAGAAGAGGAATGAAAGTCAGTAGAATCAAGAAGGAATACAGGTAAAAGGTGTAACAGTTAGGATGAAAAAGTAGAGATTGTGGATGTAGATGTAATGAAGAGGACCACAGAGAAGGAAGACACCCAGTAGCTAGGTGTGACAGAAGAGAATGCAAGGACGAGTGGATGATGGAGGCAAACGATCTGTGGTGGCCATTAAAGAGCCAAAAGAAGAAGAAGAACAATGTTTGAGTGTTGGTGTTGGAGTAGCACCAACACTGAAAATGAAGCCTGTCAATCCTGAACATAAATGTCATTGTAGTAGACCATATTAGAACTTACCTTAATAAGCCAGGCTATCCTAAGCCTAGGCTTAATTTCCAATCTGGACTTTATATGATCTGATGATAGAATGTATTTCACAAAACAGTCATGTCTTCTGAAAAGTGAAGTCGGTGTAAAGAAAATGCCATAAATCTCCATTGTTTCTAAAGGCCAGCAGGGCAGGAGGCTCCTCTGTTTGCAAAAAGAACCCATGCTGTATAGACGTGTATAAGAAAACTGCTTACTGCATTTAGGCCCTCACTAAACACTTACCTGACGAGTTTATGGTGTCAGTCAATGGAAGTTAAAAATTTTTTTACAGCACTGTGCTCATATTGTAATTTATGCTCCTGTTTAGCAAATAAAGCAATAAAGGAGAGTATACTTCAGGGAGGGCCTATGTTGTTATCCACAGTGGCTACTAAATAAAGTACTGTGTGCCTTGGTTCTGCAGTCACATCCATTACCTGCTAATTATGGAAAATCTAAGTAATATAAATTTGAAGCCCTTGCCTGTGTGAGCAGATAGTGCTGTTTTTAATGGTTTGTGGTCGACCATTGACCAGAACACCCAACAGAGTGTGATCAAAATATGAGACCTAAAGAAGATCTAGGCTTGTGGTTTTAATTTATTCTCTTCCCAACATAATCACGGTTTGTTTCTGGAAAAGAACAGTTAAACAAACAGAGCTGCAACAAAGGCTACGTTGTATAGAGTTGGATTATATAACTAGCTTCACTCTATCTAATAGATGAATTTCTTGGCTTAAAAAAAGCGCATAAACTAATATGACATCAAATTGAAATGACAAGTGAGGGACTACTGCAGGAAAAGGCATGTTTGCACTGCTTCTTTTGGACACAGTGTTTATTTCTCAGATGATGTTTTTATGGAATAGGTTAGGTATTAGTTAAGGCTCAAGGATACATGGTTATGGCAGGGTGAGGTTAAGCACCTTTTTAAAGGATTGTAGAGAAAAGACAATCTGACACAACATTTGTGTGGTTATCGGCTACTGCAGAATAGACTCTAGCATCAGTTGTGGCATTTTTATTTCTTTATTTATTTTGGACGGGGGCAGCAGAGTCATGGGGTGGTTTGTTTGAATTTAGCACCGTGCTGGGGTCTTTAGGTGTGCACGTTCTTCCTGTGGCTGCATGGGTTTTCTCTTGGTTTCCTCATGCAGTACAAAGACATGGCGTCAGGTTAACAGAGCTGTGATTGATTTTCTACTTGTGCTTCAGTACCTAAAAGCTTTGAATAATACTCTGTATTAGATTAGACAGAAAAGAGTCCAGAATGGCAGTGATGTCCCTATTGATGCTGACCAAGCTTATGCAGCAGCCTCTCACCCCTGTGTCTCCTGTCTTTTTTCCCCAGGGGGGCCTTTTCAGTGGTGCGTCGCTGTGTCAAACTTTGTACAGGCCAAGAGTACGCAGCCAAAATCATCAACACCAAAAAGCTGTCGGCCAGAGGTGAGAGTGAAAAACAAAGCTATCAAAATACTCTGCGCACTTTCAGGAATTTGGAGAAGCAGAGGCATCATTTCATCATCATGCGTATGTCCCAGATTTGAAAGGCTCACATTAGCATATTTTAGCGCTTGTTTGATTCCAGAGTGGGAAGCCTTCACGTCTGTTTCTCAGAGAGAGGCAGATGATAGGCTCAGTCATAATCCATAGCACGAGAACTAATCTGTGCTTTGAAAATCCAGCATTTCCCCAAATGATACCTACAAGGAGAGTCCAACTATGAGACAGCAGCTTTATGTTTTCTTCACTTCTCCCAATATAACACTGATAAAAAAAGAAAGACAATATGAAAGAGCTCTGAAAGCAGCTAAAAATACAGTGTTGTTATTGCTGTGCAGAAATGAGCTCATAGGTGGGACTGTGGGAGTGTTAGCCTCACACAACCTTTATTAAAAATACAACCACTCCTGTCTCAGGTTGAGGAACGTTTCCACTGAAGTGCTTTGTTCCTCTGTGTGCAGGACCGATACAGATGCTTGTGTCTGAACTGTAGGGCAACACTGACTGCCTGCAGCACAGAGACTCAGTTGGATTTCTTACACTAACCTTCAAGAAAAACATTCAAAGCCGAAGCTCTTATTATCTCCTTTTCTCCTTTGCTTGGTTCCTTTTTACACCTTTTGCTCATTTCCTTACCTTTATTTTTCCCCTCTATTTTTCTCTTGTTATGCCGGTCTAGTTTTCTCTCTAGTCTACCTGTTTCTATTTTCTATTCTTTCTTTTTGTGCAGTGTCATTCCTGATATGTTTCTCCTTCGTTTTTCTTTCCTCTGATGTTGTTTTTTGCCTTTGCTGCTGGTTCTTCCTTCTTTTCTGTCTTCTCTCGTCACCATTCCTCTTCCTTTCCCTTTTTCCTCTCTTCTTTTCTCCCTTGTTTCTTCCATCTTTTCTGTCCATGTTTTTTCCTCTCCTTTGCGCTGATGTTTTCTTCACTTCTCTAACTGTTTCACTCCTTTTTTTCTCTCTTTTCCCCGTCTGTCACTTCTCTCGTTTTACTTCTTGTTTTTTCTCATCATCCTCTCCTGTTGTTTACTTTTTTCCCTTGTTTTTTGTCCTCTCCTTTTCTATTTTCTCCCTGTTTTCTTTTTGTTTTTCATTCCATGTTTCCTCTCCTCTCTCTCTTCCCCCTCCTTTTCTTTCTTGCTTGCTTACTCTCTTGTCTTCTTGCACCATTCTGTTCCCTATTCGTCATTTATCTTCAACTCCTTTTATTTACTTTCTTGTTTAATTTACTGTCATATCATCCCTTTTTCTCCTATTTCATCTCCTTGTCATTCTTTTAGACCACACTGACGTTTTCTTCCTTTGCTTTTTGTGTCTCAAACTAACATAGCATTACTCCTTTGTAGACCATCAGAAGCTGGAGCGGGAAGCCAGGATCTGCAGATTGCTAAAGCATCCCAACATCGGTGAGACTTTTTTTTTCTTCAGATTTCTGTTTATTACAGTTTTAAAAATAAAGATATGAACAAACAAAATGCACCAATCCAAACAACCAGTCCCACAGAGATGCTGCTAAACTTGAGGTTGTGACATTAGTAACACATAGGGGACAATATTCTGCATTTGCTCAGTGATTCAAGTTAAATAGCAATACTACACGAGATTCAGATTTTTAAATGTTACCTTTTTGAACAAAAGGTTCAGCTTTTTTAATACAACCAAATCACAACAGCACAAAGACATTAAAAGTAATTTAACATAAGTAGTCCCAGAAGGCAACTGTAAAACACGATTTCTAGGAGGTCAGATATTTTTTTCTCATCTGCAATGCAAAAAGCAAACATAAGGAAACATTTACCGATTGTAGCTTTTGGTATTTAAGGACTTGACACTTTTCTTGGCTATAGTACATAATAATATGAATTATGTATTACAGTTTATCTGTAAGTTTGATAAGGAGAGATCACTTGGAAAAATTAAACATAATTTATTGAAATAGAGAAATGAATTTTTTTTAGCGATTAGACTACGATGATCCATCGTGGCAGAACAGAATCGCAGTTCCTTGTGAGAATTTGCATATTAATGATCAAGGAACTGACCTCACAGCCCATTGTTCAGTCAGTGGTGCTGGTTTCAGTCGTTGTGCAAATGTACTGTTTATAAGATTGGGGTAACCTGCAGTCGGCTGAGACTGAAGATGTTACTGGGATGAAAACATCCAGATGAACAGAATCAACTTTTTGGGGAGAACTCGGGCACAAAAAAGTGTCTGAAAGGAGGAATGATGAAGAGCACCGATTCAAATCATGCAAAGTGGAGGCTGATTGGCTTAAAGAAGGTGGGCGAGAAGATAACTGTGCAAGAGTGAGTGTTTGAATAGTAGAATGACAGAAGAGTACAGAAATTTAACATAATCAGAACTGAGCGTAAGTAGTTTGTAAACGGCAGGCAGGAATATTATTGGACAGAGTAATGATATCAGAATTAAGTTTAACAGTGTGAGGAAATGAGATGAGAGATTACAGAAGCTTCATTGGAACTGAGCAATACTTATGAATTTAGTTGTACTTTTCTTGTTTCTACTGTAAATTTGTCTATTTTGTCTATTTTGTTTATGTATCTGACAACATCATGTTAGTAGGCGTATCCACAAGTAGCACTAGTGTTGATTGATCAGCTGATCAGCTGTTTAGTAATATGAAATATCAGTTTTTGTGGCACATTTATTCATCAGTTAAAAAAAATAGAAATATAAAAAGCTAAAGCAATATCTATTGTTTGTTCTTACCAGTATGTCTTAAATATATGGTTTATAATAGTGCCTCAATAAATGTGCATTATAGCAGCCTGTATAATAAAGATGTCCTAAAACAGACCTCATTAGTCTGATATCCGTCTTGCAGTTCGGCTTCATGACAGTATCTCTGAGGAAGGCTTCCACTATCTCCTCTTTGACCTGTGAGTCGTTTCGTTCCTTTTTTACTTCTCCTGTTTCCTTTCTTCCATCCTCTGCTTCTTTTTTCCCTTCTCCTCTGCCTCCTTGTTCCTCTCCAATGGTGCTTCTTTTTCCACTCCCTTCCTTCAGCCCTTATGGCATCTGTCCTCTCAAGCATTACATGGTTTCTTTCTTTATACCTGCATCTCTTCATTCCTTCTTCTCTTCTTCTTTTTTCTCTTCTGTCTCCATCCCCTTAGGCCTTGGTTCCAAGGCAGTTCCCCCATTACATAACAGCACCCCCACCCCCTTCCTTGCGGCTCCCACTTTAGTGCACACACAGATAGATCTACACTCCCCCGCACTGGAGCCAGTCTCCATGGCAACACAGTCAGAGTGAATCCTGCAACCGGGGTTTCCCCCTAATGAGGACATCCCCCTCCTGTGTGTGTGTGTGTGTGTGTGTGTGCTGTCTGAGTTAAGAATAAAAGTGTATATAATTTTCCATTTTAACCTGCATCTTTCTATTTCTCAGAGTGACAGGAGGGGAACTGTTTGAGGATATTGTGGCTCGAGAGTACTACAGTGAAGCAGATGCGAGGTAAACTCCTGGTGAATATTATCTTTGACCCCCTTTTCCTTCATCTTTTCTTCATCCTTTGCCTATGTCAGTCCTCCAGCAGCAACTTAGAGAGTTGTGTTCCTCTCATTAGCACGCAGATAATTTTGACACATTGTTTTTTCTTTTTTTTTGGCAGAACAGGCTGTGGCTCTGACAGATAATACCTCTGCGCAATTTTCTGTGCACTGAATTGAAAACGAGGGCGAGGAGCTTTCTCCAGAGTCCAAATTTACAGACAGATTGAAACATACAAGGAAACTGTAGAAAATGCACACATGGCCATGCCATAACCCCCTTAGGAGGTAGACCTAAATCAATTTGACTGTGGAGGCGGTTTGTGAAGGTAAGAGAGAGAAGAGAAGAAGGGGACAGAAATGTTAAGGGGAGGATGGGAAGAGGAAGAATGAGAGACGCAGTATAGCTGATTTTTTAAGTTTTTAATTAACAGCTCCATAAACAGGTTCATCCCTCAGTCCCATCCTAACTCTGGCTTATTCATCCTATTCACCACCTGCTGTCCAATTCAGGACAATGAGTGATCTTTTTTTACATTCTGTTTGGACTGTTATACTTCCAACATAAAATGTGAAGTATTAGTCAACTACATGAGAGCCATCAGGTTTTCAAGTGAAGCAGGGTTTGTTTTGTGTCTGTGCAGCAACAGTAAAACTGGAGTTTTGTATTTCGTTGCCAAAAGCATTATAATAATGTTTTATCTGTGGTAATTTCTCAAATTATAATTTAGTTCAAGTAATAAAGCACAAACTATAAACATCAATCAAAGCGTGATGTTTATACTGTCAGAAAATAAATGACCTTACTGTCAATTTATTTAAATTTAAACGGCACCAAATCACAAAAACACTCACCTCAAGATGCTTTATGTTGTAAAGTAGACCCTATAATACTACAGAGAAGAACCCAACAATCTTATGACCTTCTATGAGCAAGCACTTTGGCGACAATGGGAAGAAAAAACTCCCTTTTAACAGGAAGAAACTTCCAGCAGGGAGGGGCGGGGCCATCTCCTGCGACTGTTTGGGGTGAGAGAAGGAAGACAGGATAAAGACATGCTGTGGAAGAGAGACAGAGATTAATAACAGGAATGAGTCAATGCAGAGAGGTCTGTTAACACACAGCAGGTGAGAAAGGTGACTGTGTCTTTAGAGGGACCTTAACTCTAAGTTATGTTATACAAATATTTGCAAAGGAGGTCAAATACAGAGTACAACAACAGTCTCCATTGTATTTGAAAATTGGTGGTTATTTATCAGGATTTCAGAAGCTGGACCACACCTCCCAAGCGGGACCACGCCTCCAAACACACTTCTTCCGGTTGCCATCTATACAGGTTCCCCCAGTTCTACAAGCTGTTCATTCTCGTTCACGTGCCCCCCCTCCTCCCTCCTTGTTTTTGATTCTTTAACTTCTTCACTTCTATTTGGTGCATGGAGATCTGCCAGGCCCGGGAGCCGTCGCCAGTCCCCTTGGAGGCCTTCCCCAAACCGCAGCACAATTCACCTTTACCTACTAAAACGCTGTCAAAGCGAAAATGAGGACGTGGGCCCAGCTAGTGAAACAATGATTGCGAGTATAGAATCATCATCAAGTAAAACATCCAATAATGGGGCACAGGCCAGTTTACTCCTAGTGCCAGCCCTAAGCCCAGATAAATGGGGAGGGTTGTATTAAAAAGGCATCCGTCAGAAAATCGTCTCCAAATTAAACTTGCAGCTCATAAAGAACGACATTTGAATATTGGATTGGGTTAACAACAAGCCTATAAGGCTGAAGGAAAGTGCACACAGGTAGACACAGGTAGACAGCTTACAGACAAGTGCAAACTGAAAGAGATTAGAAACCTCAATGTGGTGGCAGGGTAAAATGTTTGAAGATTAAGAAGAGGAAGTGAGTGAAGGCAGAGGCAAAGATTAAATGGTGGAGGTTGGAGAAAGCAGAATGTTGATCAGAGTTCAGGGAAGAGTTGAGACCGGCTCTAGGTGGTACGAGAGTTACCAGATGACTGCAAAGTACAGCTTTAGTGCTGAGGCATTGGGTTTAGCTACTGGACAAACTAAAGAGGACAAGGACACTTGGTGGTGGAATAAGGAAGTACAGGAAACACAGGGAAGTATTCAAAGGTTAACTCAGTTGATGGGGTACATCAATTGAATTGTTGTATGTGAGATAGACACAAAGGAAGGAGAAAATGGCCGAAGAATGGTGATAAAGGACACTGGCTCCAGTTTTCCAGAACAACAGTACAGAGGGATAGAGTTGGTTTGTCTCACCATGCAGCCATGGGACAAAGTTGTGGAAGCTAGGTTTAGAAGAGACGTGATGAGTAGTGCTTGTTTGGATACGTTTGCTTTTCCCATTTTGTCTCATTGTCGCTGCTAGTGGCTAGAGTTTGTGAGAGAGGACATCTTTACCTGTCCCATTGTGTAGGATGACGTTTTGGTGGTGACTGTGGTCTTTTGTGAGCTGTAAAGTGTCTTTATTCAATTATTTAATGATTCAACCAACCCAGAGTTTCCATCTGTTGGAAACAGTAATTTTCAATTGACTTTATCAAATGCTTTTTCTGTGTCTAATGATTAAATTATGGTGTTAGATTTATTGTTGTTTGAAATCTGTACTGAATTAAAAAGTTTGTGGATACTAGTGGATGAATATCTACTTTTAATAAAACCTGTCTGATCAAGATGAATAAGAAATTGTATGATTTATCTGGTGGGGATGCTCGGGCTTTGCTTATCATTTTAATAAGCATATTTATATGAGATAGTGGTTGATAATTTGCTGGGTGGCAGGGATGTTTTGTTTCAAGAGTAATGTCGTCAAAGTGATATTCACACTTGGGAGGACTCTTTTAAATCATTCTTATAAATAATGGAGATAAAATTGTCTGAAATGTCTTTATGGTTATTAGTTAAATAGTGTTTTTATGTAGTGTGTTAATTTGATCTTGTGGGAGGTTTTAGGTTGTCAAAAAATGTAATGTATTCAATATTCCGATCATAATCTGAGGTTACCAAACGTCCTGAGAACATAGTTATCTCTATGGAATAGTAAAGAAGTTCCCCTGGTAAGTCCTACGTAACTGTTATTGTTGCTTTGTGTGCGTTTTGTTTAACTAGATTTGGGGTTTTACAGGATATTCACTTGAATTATTAATACACTGAACTTTGTTGGTTGAAGAGAAATTGTTTGTGTTTTTTTTTCTTTTTTGCTAACGAGATCATTTAGTTGTGTATCTTATACGTATGTATGTATATGTGCTTATACAGTGTCGAAATAATTTTCAAAATCTTTAATTTTTTCTTCCAATTTTGACATTCAGTGTCTTTCTTTTTCCTTTTTTATACGATGAGTATGAGATGATCATGCCTCTTAATACTAGTTGGCCTGTTTCCCAAAAAGGTGATGAAGCGGTGTTCAGAGAATCTTTTGTTCTGTTGAATGATGTCACCGCTTCTGTAAGAACTTGGTACTTTTTTGATTCTTCAGCAGAGATGTGTTTAGGAACAATCTTGTTGTCGATTATAGTTTTTTCTGTAACTGTAAGTGATTGCTAATAGTTTTGGGAATAATTTGTATATTAAGAATGTCCTGTTGGAGTAATTTGCTTGTAAGAAAGAAATCTACTCTGAAAGATGAATGGTGTATTTGAGAGAAGTAGGTATATTATTCTTCATCTGGAGGCTGTAAACTCCAACTATAACTAGCTAAGGCCCAAATCTTCTTTATGTTTATGTATATGTTTTATGAACACCAAACACCAAAGTGTGTTATTTTCACTTCCTTTTCCTGCTTTTTCACCAGTTATTGTAATGTTCACCCAGTTTTGGGTGAGGGTGGGATCTTGTCATGGAGTCCTAATTGTTTGTCAAAATGTGGTGAAAAGGGGCTGCAGGATTAGTAGTGCTAGACTATGTCATAGAAAGCTCTTGTAGATGGAGTATTGTTGGTTTAAGTTGTCCCCGGTGACGATGAATATTTCATCAGTTAGTGGATTGATTTGTTTCTTAAGTTGGTTGTTTGATTCAGTTAGTCTAAGTATTGGTTTTGGCTAAAGCACAAACTGTATTTAATCATTCTTCATTTTTTTTATATACAGACTCTATCCAGACTGGACACTTTGTTTTCAGTGAATAACTGAGCGTCAGTGAGCTGAAGTTTAAAAAGGTTAAAAGGTTCTTCTAGGAGTGAAAAGGTGGAGTAGCAAGGACTGGAGGTAGTGAAAGTAGATGAGTATAAATAGCTGGGTTATGGAGGATGATATGATAATCAATAAAAGTCTATAAGTCTGGGTTCTCCCTTCATCTGTCTGTCAGATTTGTTTTAATTAACAATATATAACTTGGATTCCCTCAGGCAATTTCTTCAAATTGGGGAAAACATTCATTGGGACTTGTGTCCACAGCATGTCGTTTGTACCGCCTCCCCACCTACAAGGCCAAACAAACAGTTGTGGCAGATAGCTGCCCCTCTGTGAGCCTGGTTCTGCTGAAGCTTTCTTGCTGTTTGAAAGGGAGTTTTGCCATTCCACTGCCACCGAGTGCTTGCTCATAGGGCGTCGTCTGATTTGGGGGATTTTCTCTTTATTATTGTAGACTTGTTGTTTTGTTTTTATGTAAAGCACACTGAGGCGATTGTTGTCATTTGGCACTATAAAAATCCTAAATCTGGAATTAAACTAAATTTGACCAAATTTCAAACAAATGTGTGTGAGGATGAAAAAAGAAAGGTCATGATGTATCTAAATGGGCCAAACACTTCTTGACGTTGTAATGTTCAGCAGAGCACTTTGCATGCCATTATTGAAACTTGGTGATACTACTCTTTGGTGCTTCCCAATTCAAATTCATGAACGACTTTACAATATACTGTATCATAAATGCAACTTGATTGGATGGAAGATGCATACAACCACAAGCCACTTACACATACTGAGCTTTCTAATCACTAAAAAGCATGTTTAACCATATGTTTAATGAAGCACAGTTCACAGACATTTAGTGGTGCTAAATATGGGGAAACATGTAGTCAGCTGAGACTGACTGAGCCAATCACATGGCACAGTAATGACATGTTTCTTCCAGTTGAAATGCATCATCCAGATGAACATAATCAGCTTTCTTGGATGTCTTTACCTGGATGATTAAGAATGCTTTAAGACATTTTCTGTCTTTTTATTTTAAACAATATATA
This sequence comes from Hemichromis elongatus, assembly GCA_015108515.1. NCBI lineage: Eukaryota > Metazoa > Chordata > Actinopteri > Cichliformes > Cichlidae > Hemichromis > Hemichromis elongatus. Next base: position 4,110 of record VUQR01010240.1, on the reverse strand, counting down.
ATATCACAGATTTAGGTCACAGCCTTTATTTTGTAGGTGGTAGGAAAATGCATCCACATACTTGCAGAAAGGGGGCTACATGAAGTTGCCTGTAATGAATAGATGCTTACTAATGCTTGCCAGTTTGAAAAGTCTCTCAACCAATTACAGGAGAGCTGAAGATCAGAAGATATTTTTTAAAAAATGATAGTAATTTGTGTTAAACTAAAATGAAGGATATTCCCTGTTATTCTCTGTTCTTTCCTTCAGCTGCCTTCAGTCTCCCCTGTTCTCTTTGTATAAATTATGTACGTGTGTGTGTGTGTGTGTGTGTGTGTGTGTGTGTGTGTGTGTGTGTGTGTCTCTGTGTGTGTGTGTGTGTGGGTGTGTGACTAGCAGGGCTTGATTTCTGTCCAGCAGTATCTCACTGACAATTTCCTCTCCGTACTCCATCTGTACACAGAATCACTCAGTCCCTCCCTTCTTTCTCTACCCTGTTCATGTCTCCCTTACTCCAGATGACCAAAAACAGATTTCCTGTTACTTAACCTCTTCTGGTGTCCGACCACATGGATTCATTTGGTTTTATGTGTGAGCTTTTCACATACTGTAGTTGTTACTTGAATATTTCTATCCACCACAAATCAGTGTGTAAAACAATTCTACAGAAAACTGATCATGACAGTGAGTCCTCTGGATGACCACAAGTAAATATAAAATGTTTGCATATTTGGCCATTTCAACAACTACTGGTTTGAATAATATATTCTGCACAGATAAACATTGTCTCCAGAGGTTGAATCGCAATGACTCTGTCACAGTCTTGTATATTTTTTCATCCAGCATTATAATCAGGTCTGCGTTTTAATTTCTTTTTGTTGGTCTGTGCCACAGTTAAACACTTGCAAGACTGGCATTTTTAATCTTCCTCACAGAAGGAAACTGGCAATGATGCCAGGACCACTAATGTAACTCTTGGCCAGTCAAAACGGGTGGGTGTCCCATTAAAATGATCTCAACTTTGAAGCGATGTGTCACTTTGGCTGTGTCGAAGGCAGGTTAGGACCCAAATGCAGGACTTTAAAAGAAAAAAAACTCAAAACAGCTTTATTGTTGAGCAAAAGACAACAAAATACTAGGGGTGAAAAAAATCTAATTAATTAGAGGCGTTGTAATTAATTAATCTCAATTAATTGCAAATAATCGCACAAGAAAATTGGCCCCAAAGTACAAATGTTTTTTTTTAATTTTAAAGGGTTTTAGTGGGCAACAAAATAAATATTAGAGATGGACATGAACTCAAGCTCTTTTAATTTATGGGGGAAAAAATCCTTTTTTGTTACTATGTGACCTGCATGTGAGAACAGTCTCTCACATGGGACAGAAGTTCAGGACTAACCAAATACATGTGGGCCAGGACAGAAAGCTGTGGGTGGGTCCCTACTCCACTGGACCACCACTGCAGCGGGTGGTCTGTCTCGCTGATGGTGGATTCTGCTCTGTACAAACTCAGGGCCTGGTACACAGGGCTTCCTCATCTGAATCTATAGCACATTTTCTAACACCCTGTCTTCTACCACTGATGGTGGTCTGCAGTCCAGAGCTATCCATTTTGCTAGAGAATTTCTAAGTTTGCCAGTCATTTCATCACGTTTTGGCTGCCGACACCTTTTGTTGGTTCTCAAACTGCTAGTGCTAACAGGTCACACATTTTCTGTGCTCACTGCAACATGTTTTGCATTTGGATGGTACTGTAAGGTTGAAATGGTTGCAAACTCCTTTTTGCACAGTTTGCACAAAACCACGCTTTTATGAAGGCGTTCGTCAAATAGTCTTTGGAAAATTTGCCTCCAATCAGTCCAAGCAATATGCTTTCCATTTTTGTAGCTGTGAGCATTAGTGTAATTGGTATCAGGAAATCATGCATTGACCAAAGTTCTGCTTTGCTTGGAATGCAAAGTGCAATTAAATAGGTTAGTTTTTTTAATCACCTGGATCACCTGTTAAAAGAAAAAGAAAAAAGAAAACACCCAAAAGTAGAGCAACACAATAAGCACAACACCACAGCAATAACCTAGATAAGTATAAGTATGAGTAAATACTAAATATTGAATGGTATTGTGCAGCCGCACAATGTGCTTTCAGGTAGCGGCCAAGAAACATGCAGTTTGTGTCTGTGAGCACCCGTGTGTACACCTGTGTGTGTTAGGGCACTTTTATTAAAAAGATTTCTCCATGTAATGATCTGCTTGAGGATGTGGGGAGCCCTGACCCCCAGGGCATGAAGCAGGCATGGAGGATATCCAGGCCACAGACATCCAGAGGCCCCCAGAGTGCAAGAGCCCAAGGAGGACCATCAGAGGGGCAACCGCGCCACCCTTCTGGAAGGAGCTGAGGAGAGCCCCAGACGTGGAGTCACCCAGCAGCCACGGTGCTGAAACCACAGGGGGCGGCAGTGACGAAAATGTGGACTTCGCCAGCAACCAGCCTGCACCAGCCCTTGCCAAGGGGACACCGGGAATGAGCCGGTATATACCTGAGCGCCAAGCGCCAGACACCAAGAACCACCAACACACCAATGGTTAAGGGCAGAGTGTGGTGGGGAGAGATAGCCCCCCACACCTGTGGGTACCCTCACCCTCAGAGAGGCAATCTGCCTGTAGACACCGGGAGATGTTACCCTTTTCCCTGGAGTGGGTACCAGCAGACCGTTCCCGGTAATGCAGAAGCAGGGAGGCCCTGCATCCCAGACCTCAAACAGATGGCCAACTCCTCCTTCCAGTCCCCCGGCAAACAGAGAATGGGGGTGTGAAGACCCCATACCTCTCTCCGCCTGCTCATATGTGGTGTTGCTGCGTGCTTTTCTAAAGTGCATTTAAACCATGGGAGGTGCATGGTGCTTTTTGCCAGAGAGTATCAGGTGTCAGCACAGCCCCGAGAACCCTCAACTCCCCCTCGACCCCAGTAGACACCCCTGTTCTCTGGAATCCACTAAGGCCAGGGGCCCAAGGCCCATCTGGACCGGGGTCCATAGCAGTAGCCTTGCCAAGCTCCACAGAGCCTGGGGTGGCCCATCTGATCCCACCGCAGATGAAACTGTACCCACCCCATCATCCAATATTCTCTCAGACTACACAAGGCAATAGAGTGAACTCTGCAGAGTGAACTCCTGGAGAGCAACCAAGAGCCACCAGAGCCCCTACCCAGATCATGACCACAACCCCGGAATCTAGCCCTCTAGGGAAAACATCACTAGGGAAACCCCAGAAGCCCTAAGCCCATCCCGACCCACGCATCAACCACAATAGTGAAGGTGAGACAAAACTACGACCCCCCACCCCCACTAGGTTACGGAGCCGATCAAAGGAGCCCAGAGGGATTGATCTAATCTGGTGGCAGAGGCTGTATCAAGACTAATGTTGTCTATTAGATGGTCTCTATACTGGTTAGAATTAAGATTATTCTTATTTTTGCAGTTTATGAGGACCATTTTCTTGGCAGTGCATAGGGCAGTATTCATTCCTGTAATGACATCATCCAAGTTGCCCAGCAAGCACACTAGAGGGAGGTTGGAATGTTACATTTCAGTCTTCACATATCTCTCGCTCAAACTTCTCAACTGGTGGCCAGAACCAAAGAGCGTGAATGTAATTGTCCAGTGTATTGCCGTGACAGTGTGAACAGTTTTTAGAAGACATAAAACCCATCGTGAACATCTGTTGGCCTGTATAGTGCACTCTGTGTAGTAGGGATGGTATCGAAAACCGGTTCTTGTTGAGAACCGGTTCCCACTGTTTCAATTCCTTGGTATCGTTTGCCATTTTTACAAATGATTCCCTTATCGATTTCAGTCGCCTCGAATGACGTCACCACATTGCGTAGCATCTTTTACACAATAGGAAACATGGCGCCTAAGCGGCACAAACGCTCAAAAGTTTGGTTACATTTTATGAAAAAGGATGACAACAGGGCAACGTGCAATACTTGCAAAGTAGAGATTTCATCAAAGGGAGGAAACACTACGAATATGCAAAAGCATTTGCTCAAAAAACACGCGATTGCTTTAAATGATTGTCGTGTTTTTGATCCGCTCCGGACTAACGAAGCTCAACCCAGCAGCAGCGGTAGCGT
>VUQR01010239.1:0-11026 GCA_015108515.1 Hemichromis elongatus | reverse complement strand
TGAGCAAGCACTTTGTCATGTTTCGACTGTGTGGCAGGCAGGATATAGGACCCAAACGCAAACTCACCGGGGGCAGAACTTTAACTCAAAATAAAGCTTTATTAGTAAACAGGCGGAGGTGATACAAATAATACTAAACTAAACTGGGAGGTTCTAAGGAAACGACTCACAAGGAAACACGCGGCAGGGCACACAGTCATGAGGGAGAACGCGACACAGAGCTAAGCGAGACGCGGACATAAATACACAGAAGGTTAACGAGGGAAGTGGGAGCACACGTGGAACACAGCTGACACAGATAACCATAACAAGACAGGGCCGGAGTAAACACAACACTGACGTACACAGGCTTACACTGACGTGAGACTACCAAAGTAAAACAGGAAGTACACAGAGGGGCAGACCAAAGGTGGATAACACGGGAGGAACACAGACATAATGGGCTGGGGAGAACATGGAACAAAATGGGAGAAACAAGGCATGGGGGACTCGGATATGCTGAGGGAGACACAGGGGGAGAAGGACACAAGGGGAATTCTAATAAACTAAACTGAACAACCTAGGACGCAAAGAACAAAACACAAAAATACAAGAAAACTAAAAGAGCTGGATCAACATGACCCAGGACCATGACAAGTGTAGGCGATATTTACTTTAGGATTCTTGGTACAAACTAGTACTCAACCCTGTACTAGCAAGATGTACATCCTCTACCATCCATGTGAATGGAAAATCATCAAAAAGAGCCCTGTGGTAGACAGACAGACAGACAGACAGACAGGCAGGTAGGTAGATAGATAGATAGATAGATAGATAGATAGATAGACTCAACAGCAGTGTAAAGTAAACTATAAGTTATTCATGCTTGAATTTTAGAAAAATAAGGGATCAAGAGCAAATGGGCAGCAGACTGGTCAATGCTGCTTTTACCCTCTTATCACTTTTAAGGACACAGTAGGAAGCCACTTACATAACCAGTCATTTAAAGCTAACACAAACAAGAGGAGCACTAGTGGGACTTCATGAAGGCAACATTAAAGAGAGATGAATTTAAGCGAGTGCTACACTTTAGCAGGAAGGAAACACTGTGCAGTGCCATCTGTGACCTGTCTGAGTGATCGTTCAGATGAGTTCTCATTTAACCCAGTGTCACTTCAAGTTTAGACTCTGCCAAGCAAAAGGACATCGTTAAAAAATAAGGAAAAAAAGCATTTTTTTTTTAAAAGCACACTTGCCCCAAATCAGTGTTTACATCACTTATTTCTACAAAAAGAAACTTGTGGTTTGTGAACTTTGTGACACTGCAAATGCTGCAAAGGGATCTTACTCCCTGAAGTTGTTAATGAGGAGATAAAACCACAATGGGACTTAAGGTAGCTTCTCCTCAGATATGCATTTCCAAAACAAACAGACCACACAGCCAGCTATAATTTGATGTTCTCTGGTTGTGACAAAGTAATAGTAAACTTCATCTGAAACCATATCAGATCATTCACGTTGGACTTGATTCTGTCTCTTGGCTCGGACTGCATAAGTGCTCCCCAGGGTTTCTCTAGCCTGATACATTCAACTGAAACACTCAGCCTAGATACTCAGCTGTGTTTTATGTCTGTGTTCTTTAACCTTGGAGAAAAAAAAAGTCAAACTCAATGGGGATTCAGAGAGTCGAACTGCCGAGAGGAGTTCAGTCACATGAAAGAGCAGCTGGATGAAATGAACATTCCCTCAAGTCCTGGCTGCTGCTTCAGATACTCCTACAGACACACCGCAGGGAGAAGGCTGAATAAGCATTATAGCATAGTGAAAAACATGACCTCAAGGTCCAGCTCATCTGCAGCAGTGACCCAACCACAACGCTATGCGCTTCTGCCTTCATGTGTGCTTTAACCCTAAAACATTTTCTTTTGGTCTTTCTACCTCCCTCCAGATGATTTTTTTCTGCCTTTGCATGTATACATGTACTCTTTCACAGTAAATTTAAAAGATAAGCCACCTTCAGTATTTTTTTATTTACGTTTCTCTGCAATATCTTGTTCTCGATCTGAGAGGGAAGAATGTTTTTCATAACAGAAGCCCGAGACTTCCTGTTCAGACAGACACCGATCAGCAGACGGTTTGCACCGTTTAGAGCCATCAAGTGACTACAATAAAAATAAAAACTGATAAAGAGGGGAACTCTGCATCTGTCCACCCATAAAACAACACAAGTACAGTCAGACATTTTCATATGACAATTACATTTTTAACAAGAAGGTTCAAGGAGAAACAGTAGCAAAATATGACAAAATATAAAACACATCCTGAGATACAAATCTACACATCCAAATAAAACAATTAACTTTTATTGGTATAATAAGGTATTTCTGAGTAAGATCCAGCCACTGCACTGAAGCATACAGCTTAAATTACTCATATAACTTGAACAGTGTAGTCTGGTCATGTGACACTGCGTTTGTACAGATGTGCAGATGTATAGTACATATAGCAATATATATATATATATACAGCAATATAGTAGGATAACTTCTTTGAGAGATGGATATGATTTAAGTAAGTTAAGTAAGATAAGTTTTGCATGGCATTTAAACATAACTGTTATCTGCTGTCTTCACCACTCATGTTATGTTTGTATATAAAAACTCATATGTGGCATCTCTGCCTCTCCAAACATCCTCTTTACAGTTTCCTGTTGGAAACAGCTGTAAATTTCCTTCGTGTGCTCCTTCCTGACTCACTAGAGATCCAGAGACAAGGGTTACATACCCCTGGTTTCATGTTCGGAGTGGGGGATGATGGAGGATGGGGCCCACTGAGCAGATGGGAAACCAGAAAGTGGTAGACAGCTTTCGGCTTCTCCTGTGATGCATGAGCGAGTAAAACGGCCGAGGGGTCAAAAATGGAAATATATGTAAATGATGTAAGATGTAAAGAAAATATTGTGAAGTTAGGAAATGATGTTGTTATTGTTGTGTTGTTGTGTTGTGTTGAAACGGTGTGGTGACTAAGAGAAAATTATTTTATAAAGATATTTTTTTCTAGTTCATTATGGAAAAAGCATTTCTTAAAGGAGTTGATGAATTTCTGGAATTTATGATAAGAATAGGCGGGGCAGTTGTTAGTAATATGCCTTCACAGCAAAAAGGCGTCTACTGGGGCCTTTCTGTGTGGAGTTTGCATGTTCATGTGTCTGTGTGGGTTCACTCTGGGCACTCTGGCTTTCAAAGACATGTTTATTTGATTATTAGATTGTTATTATTATTTTTCCCCACACTAATGGCTCCATTTTGTTTCAGACTGAAATATTGGATGAACACTTAACGTAACCAGAGGATGAATCCTTACGATGTTTCCTCCAGTGCCATTAGCACTTGTACATGTGTCATGGTACTAGGGTTGGGTGATTGGACGAATATATGGACTATCAACTATGGGCTGAACCATACATGCTCATGCAAGTTAGTTTTGTTTGAGTCCATTGCTCATACTATTCTTCTGAATAAAAGCCAAACAAACATCTAAGTTATCTAAATGACTTATATATCATGTTTAACCTGAGTAGCGAAAGACCACGGGGGGTTTGAAAATGATGTGCCGGGAGTTCGCTGTTCTTGACGGCTCTAGTGGGTCTTTGAACCCCCGGCTAGCCATCGAGCTGGTGGGTAACAGACGTTTCCAAAAACGTCGGAGCACGTTTGTAAATATGTGATGTCTTGATAAACCGAGTAGATATTTGAAGTTTACACATTACACAATATCTTAAATGTTTATTTTGTGAATCTGAAAGAGTAATAAGAGTAATATTAAAACTTAGTAGCTGCTGCTATTGTTGGAAACTGGAATTGGCTGGACAGCGCTATGAATTCTGGAATATGGTGGGCCACGAAGGATGCACCCAACCCATCCTTCAAATCTGGGGGGGAAAGAGGACACATTTGGATGAGTCCTACATTTCCCCACCCATCAAAAAGTCTGCGCATGCGCAAATATATCGCCCATCGTCAATTATTGGACTCATGATTGTTGGTTGGAAAATTTTTACATGTTGCCCAACCCTACATGGTACTGGGTCTGTGACCCAGTTTTTATGCATTTTCAGGTTTAAATTATACTCTTTGGTTTAATATTGTTCATATTTCAGTTTGTAGCCTGCCTTGTCTGTCATGCATGTCAAGTTGTGTATCCATTATTATTTATATGGCTCCCGAGTCACTGTGTTAAGCTCACGTGTCTGGAGTCTGAGTTTCTGTCTGCGTGTTTCCTATTTTATTTTGATAGTTCCTTGTGCCGTGTTCAGTGTATTAATTTTGCTTCCTCCCTTACTCATTGTGTCATTAATTCCAGCTGTGTTCCCTCCTGTTTTCCATCCTCTCCTTATCCTCCATGTATTTAAGTCCTCTGTCTTCCTTGGCTTGTTGTTGGGTTGTTCCACATTGCTTTCCTTTTGCGCTTTGGGTCCCTCGTCACTCCCTGTCCCAAGATTATGTTTACTACTTCCAGTTCTTAGTTTCTAGTTCCTGAGTTTTGTATTTAGTTTGTGTTTAGTTAATGTTTCTAAGAACACAGCAATAAAGAGGCCTCTTTTCATTCATGCTCTTGTGTTACCCGTCCTGCATTTGGGTCCTCATCCTGTCTGTCACACAGCTCTGCCTGAAAAATGTGTGCTTATTTATGATCCGTCACATGCATTGCTATGAAATTAGAACTTTGCAGCTTTAATTGCACAATATACACAATATAAAAAAGCCATAACATAAAACATTAAAACATCAAGTGGTTTCTTAGGAGAAACATTCGTTGTTATGCTTTCAATTTTAATTTCACCAACCGATAAAGATATATTTAAATTTTACCCATTCTTTAACTCATTCCATGTGCAATGTGCATAGTAAGAGAATGCTGTTTTCCTCAGATATCTCAGAACTGTAGATACATCAAAAAGTGTAGCTGGTAACTTTTGGTGCTGGGACAAAAAAAGGTATAAATAGCTTTCCAGAGGAAAATATACCAGTGCTGTTTTCATTGACTGGTCAGTGATGGCCAGCTCACCAAATGATTAAGAATGCAGCAATGAGTCAGAGACTTTGCATTTGTAATAAAACATAGAGATGCATGGCACACGAGTCAAGATTCTTGCATAACAGTGTTATCAGCTTAATTACAGTACATTACTGCACTAACTATTAGGAGAGGTGGGATTTAATATATTAACTTCTGAACATCAGCATGTTAACATTATTGTATCTTGTTGCTAGCATTTCAGAGCTGGTTAAGCTATTCACTGATTTCTGATAATTATAGTCATTAAGCAATTCATGAGTTGATTTTAAAAAAGGAGAAAAAAATGGAGCTTAAGTAATTTTAGCAAAGAAGTGCAGCCAACTGAGTGCTTCTAATGAACAAGAAAACAACACTAAATACACTGCAGAATGCTAATAACAATATGGAGCTATCATCAAAATGTAGAGGAAGAGTGGCAGAAATGTGGAGTTGGAGACAAGCAGTAACAGGGAATGATGGATGCAGCGAGATGGATATGACAGATGGAGAAAGGAGGAAAAGAAGAAAGTTTGATAACTTAAACCCATCTGCAGTGAAAGAATGATGAATTACTTTCATTTACAGTAGGAGCAAGTCTTCCTTTAGCAGAGCTTCCCTGTGGCTTTGAACCTCTATGGCCATCTCACTTCTGTCCTCCTATGAGCTCTACCAGCTACCAAATATCCTCACTAATCCAGCTCATACTGTCAGACTTTTCAAAGTGCTAAAGCATGCTACCATTAGTTTTAAATTATTTAACAAGAAGAATTATCACTCGCACAAACACACACACACACACATAGCAAATCCTATAGCTTCTCACTTGGTAATCAAATATTTACAGGGCTTGTATGCATGACTACTCCTTAACCCAGAGAGGTGATTTGCTGAAGTTATCAGGTTTAAGAATCAGAATACTTTATTAATCCCAAAGAAAATACGTATTGTGCTGTGTGAGTTGTGGTGAAATATTGACAACCCAAATGCAGGATGTGATAGACGAAGTTTGAACGTAAAGCTTAGGGTTTAAAATAACAAGTAGAAGGCAGTCCAGAAACAAAAAATCTATAAACCACAAGGAAGCACAGGGGAAAGCACTAGGCACACTACGGTTAGTGAGATGATTAGACAAAGGGCGAGGGGAGACAGCGACAATGACAATAAATACACAACGTAATGAGGGAAGCTTGAAACTAATCATAGAATAATTAACAAGGGACATTTACTAAACACCAAACACAGCGGACACAGGTTACTGAAATAAAACAGGAAATTACATCACTGAGCGAGACTTTACACAAACGGGTGGAACACTAGGGGAAAGGGAAGACAACTAACAAAAAGAAAGTCCCAAAAAACTCCAAATCAAGAGGTTTAATTACTGTGATGAAGTCATTCAACCAGCCCTGATGATTTCTGCGAGTAAGTCGTCTGTTGAAGCAGCTTTGACAGTTAAATTACCCCCACAAATACAATAATAAAAACACAGACTTCTTCAACCTTCAGATCAGTGTGGAACTTAAAACGCACCATCCAGATTTAGTCTTGTGTAAATGCTTTATACATTATGTCTATAAAACATTATATGTGACATTGCTTTGCACAGTTTACAGAGAGAATTCAACTTTCTTTTGAGTATTTAGGTTATTTTACTCTCTCTAAGATAAGAGAACTCTGGATACCGTAGGTAGCCACATCTGGGAGGAAAACCTGTCACTGTTGCTTAACCAAATGGACACTATGTATGTAATTTATAATTTGATAAAATGGCCAAGCTACAACAGTGAAAATCATGAACATATGTGATGCACAGATGATGGTGAATGCGGCTGACTCTAATGTCTCCCTCACTCTATGCATGATAACATGAAAATCTCTCTCAAACACAAAAATCAGCTCTATTACATGAAGAGAAAACTACTTCCTCAACTGTGCCCTGATATATTTTAAAAATATACCAATTCACACATTTTTGTGGACGAGTTCTTGTTTTGTCATAAAATGAGCACTCAGTCGTAGTCAATCAGCCGCTTGCAGATTGTGCAACTGATAATATCATACCTTCAGCGATTCAGCACTGTGCTCATTACTTTGTTTTTTCTTCTTCTTTTCTTCTGTCAACGAATAGCAGGTAAAGTAAGAGGGGGAGAATGTAATTCCTCAGGGCAAACGTTAATTTTCTCGCTCTCCTTCCCACCTGCAACGCAATATGTAGACACAGAGCACGGCTCTGAGTTTGTCCTTGGATTGATGGATATCTGCCTCTGCTGCAAAGGAATCATAAGTCTGAAAATGCAATCAGCAGGAGGGACAGCAGAAGAGAGGAACTGCTTCTCACTGATATTCTTTCAGATAGTGCCAAACGCTCTGCTCGAGGGCTTTTACATCTATTCTCTGCCCTTATGTTCATAGATTATGAAGGGAGTTAAGGTCTGCAAGAAACTGCGATAAGGTGAAAATATTCTTTTATGCAGGGAACATCAAAGGATTACTTAGGATTACTGTCCAAGCAGAGGAATGGTGGTGTCAGCTGGTGTTGCTCATCTTTGGAGAATTTTTTTTTTTTTTTTTGATGTAACATTTTATGATAAAATTCAAAATGCACAAAATACATTAGTTAGCATTAATAGATGCCAACTCCATAGCAGTTAATGTAAGTCTTCCTCTATTTAGAAATGTTCAGCTTATTATGAGTTTATTATATTAATTAAAGCTCAGCAGATTATCAATTAATTAGTATTAATTCACAGTCCCTTCATTCATTCATTAGCTTTGATTAAATTGTTTCATTCTTTTTAATGAGATCTGGTCCTGTTCTGCTTTCAAAGAGATTCGGCAAACACACTGTGCTAAAAAATCCCCTTTTATATTTAAGTTCGTGTTCCATTAGAGGCGTATTTTAAAGCATTTTCCCTGAGTCAAAGCCTCGGTGTCAAGTCTCTCTTCCGCTGCGTACTGTAACTCAACGCAATCTCAGATTCTGCTTTTCTTTCATCTGTCTTTTTGAAACGTGTTCCTGGGGTTTTGCTTGCAACGTTCAAAGGAAAATGGCCGTCCTCTGCAGCAACCTGCTATTTGGCGTTGAACCCTTTGCAGCTTTTCAGGAAGTCAAAGTACAATTGCTTTAAAGAGAAAATATGTTGGTGGTTGGTGGTCTGAAAGAGTTCTCCCCTTTCTTTTATAATCTCTGCTCAGTGCTCCCAATCCCCCAGTTATTACAGACATGTCTGAACCAGCCGCTGACACCTGGACCTGCTCGTGGATTTGCCTCTTTGGTCAAATCTGTGACACCTGGTCCACAGCCAATGGGAATCAATGTTAATACAAAGCTGCTAAGAATATAGAGATATGAATAATTCTTGTTCATGGCTTACCTTTGTCCCTCTTTCTTTTACTCATTCTTATAACTCATTCACCAGCTGGCAGCTTACCCACTGTACACTATCTAGTGGTGATATGTAACTAAAATAAATCTATTAAAGTTCCTTGATATAATTAATTCTGCACTTTTTTTTCATGTAGCTATATTATATTACAACTTATCTCGATTGCTTAAACACGTTTCTTGAAACAATGCCTTGTATTCTCAAAATTACACGGTTCTCTAAACGGACTCACCAGACCAGGAATCCTGACAGTGGGTTTATTTACAGTGGTTACACCAGGTGATAATATATACAATGTGTTAGGGAAAAGGGTCCGGGGCTCCAGGGCCCGAGAGAAAGGGGAAAAGCCTAAAACACACTCCACTCTCTCAGCAACGTCCAACTCCTTTCCTCCTACGCTTCTCTCGCTCACTAGCTCGCTCGATATTACAGGGACGGGTCCAAGGAAGATCTACATACACAAGGAAAATCCAGTTAGTGATAAATCACATGGAGATTCTGATTTGCCGATTGTGGATTGACTGACGCTGACAGCTCAACAATCTAGCGAGGAGTAGCGTAGGTCTGCCGTCTTAAGAAGCCCTCCAGATTAGTGGAATCAGCGACAGGTGTGATGATGAGCACAGCGGTGTGGGCCAGGGGCGGGATCCCACAATGAGCACCGCCACAGTAGAGGAGAGAGAGAGAGAGAACGAAAACAAAACAACACGTTGCCTAAGACGGAGTCAGCCGGGGAGGCACGGGGACCATGACACAAAACAGTAAACACAAATCCACAACGTGTTACCCAATTTCCCAAACGTCGTATTTTCAGGTCAAAATGAAGCTCTACATCCAAAACCATTCACTCTTGGCCCACAGACATCACACACAAGGCCTCAGAAAAACACACACTACAACGTAGTCTTACACATTTGTGCAATAAATTAAAAACACTAATTCCAAAACTGGCAAGTTATATTGCTTGTGGTTCTTCCCCTCAGAAACCTTTTCACATGATGAACACAAAAGACGCAACCAATGTACATACAGTGGCACATTTTTATTCATGTACCATATGTTACAACACACACCAGAAACATTACTCAGCATCCTGTCTTTGGTGTGAGTCAGGCCAAAGAATCTCATCCGCATCACAGGCTATATTGCCCCTAGCCATGCAGCGGGGGTACAATCCTCTTGCATGCCTGATCCACCTTTGGCATGCATCTACTGATATGTCTAGGCAGGCTTCTTCAATGGCCTGGAGGAGGTGAACAGGCACATGAGGTTCTCTGTCGTACACTTTTCACCGCCATGCTGAAAATAACTCATCTATCTGGTTTAGAAAGGGAGAGTATGCAGGCAGAAAGATGTTAGAAAACATTGGGTTATTGGTAAACTAGTCATGAACCAGAGCAGCGCGATGGAAGCTGGTATAATAGCCCAATGCCCAATTATGTTCCTTCCCCTTCTCCTTTTGGTCAAAACCTTCCTCATCCACAAAGATAATTTCATAGGGAACAGGACGTCCTTCAGTCTCTCATTCTCTCATAGAGTGAACCCTGAACCACAGTTCAAGAGTGCACAAATGGCAGCCTAAACTGCCATGCTGTAATGGAACACAAAACTTCATACAATATGAAAACTCATACCTGAACATATTTCACTCATTGGTTTTTCAGTCTGTCAGAGCTTCATTCAAAAGGGACGCTGTATGCCGGTCTCATCTGGAATTGTGGAATTGGTTCCTTCGGAGGATGCGGTCAATTGTGGAGAGGCTGATGGCATTTATCCCTCGAAAATGATGATCATCCTCAGTCACTCTCCTTTGAATCTCTCACAGGCAGATTGCATTATTGGCAATTACCATGTTTACAAGCTACCTCTCTTGCTCCTCCGACAAAATACTTAACCTGCCACCACCAGGTGGTCATCTCTGTGTCCTACAAAAATAGAAGCACTCATTTACATTAACTGTCAAACATCCTTTTTACAGAACAAAAATGAAAACATACTGAAACTCAAGAAACTTGAGTTCAGTAACTCAAAAGTTACTGTACAGCAGTGACGTCCAGTGAGGTTCATGGCTGGTGAGGCACTGACGTCATCACAGTCAGATTTACAAACATATGAACCCTACAGACTAGCTTATTCACCATTTCATTGGCAACAGTTAACGTGTTTTGTTTAAAATTTCATATCAGCGCATTCTTTACATATACAAACTAGCATAGAAAAAAATAACTTAAAAAACGTTATCGTCATACCTTTATTTATAAATGAAGTCCTGCTTCGATTGAAAGTCCAGTTTAGAAAATTCTTTCAGTTTAGATATGTAACCTTCCATTTTGAAAATAAGGCCAAGCAACAGAAAAAAATAACTGGATGGCTGCACTTCACTTGCTAACTGTTTACTGCTGTCACAGTGACAGCTGCACTAATTCTATTATTCTGCAGCCGAGGAGTCGTAATAAGAATCCCTGGGATCACCAGCGCCCCCTGCCATGAGGCAGGAGAACTGCGTGCCTCACCTAGTGCAGTTTTATGATCGCTAAGCACAAGAATACACACAGTTGTTGATAAAAAAAATCACTGTGCATTATATACACCAGCTAAAATAT
>VUQR01010237.1:0-10000 GCA_015108515.1 Hemichromis elongatus | reverse complement strand
CAAACCGGAATGACCAAGCAGATCCGGCAACCTTCCGGTGACAAAGACAAATAGAGGGCCAGCTCTGATTTCAGTAATACTGCTATTTATAGATGCACTCTCGGACTCTCGGATATTAACAATCACCTTGAAGTAAATGTTGTGAATGAAAAGAAAAACATTTCATTTTTATATTTAGGTCAACTGATTTCAAAAGGGATGATCAAAGGATAAGAAGACAGGGGCTTCCAGAGGATAAAAATGTTATTCAGTAAAATGAAAGGCAAGCTTGTTTGTTTTGCAGAGCTTGCACCTTAAGTTTTTAACTTTTCTCAGAGGAACTGTTTATATATTTATATGCATATACAGTACTGTGCAAAAATCTTGATGTGGCTGTTATTTCTTTAAATTTTGTTTCAAGGAGCCAAACTTTCTTGTAATTTTTGAAAGCAGTCTTGACAACTTGAACGTTTTTCTGTGGACATTACCTGCTTTTACACTTTACAGTCTAGTCCTTATACCTGACCTATTCAGTGAATGATCTGTTTGTTAGGACACTTAACACTGACCTATGAATCGTTTAGGTGTAATTCATTTAGTACTTAAAGGAAGAACCAGTGCATGCGCGTCTACATATAACATACAATTCAGCAAAGAAACAATTTGTTCTGAGCAGCCAGTCAAAAAAAAACACCATTTGTTCCCATTTCTTTATGCACCATCAAATAACTTCTAACAAAAAACTTGTCCCAACTCCAGCATTTTGTGCAGTATCTCCTGAACAAGTGTGAGGAAACTGGTAAAGTGGAGGACAAAAGAACAAGCAGCAGGTCTATCATCACTGTCAATATGTATGGAGGAAGTCAGGAGGAAAAAAATTACTTATTTACCTTTAAAGAAATGACAAGAAAGCTTTTCTAAGACAGCTCAGGCTATAATGAAGAATTCATGTAAGAATAAATTTCCATACATGCTTGCATGTTTTAATAGGTCACTGCACCTATTTCCCAATTTCCTAGCACAATATAAAGAAAGGAAAGCTAGCTCAAAGCTAAACACCCTGGTTGGGATTTAGTCGTTCATTTAAGCATTTAATCATTAAAATTGGAGGTCTCTTATGATTCCCGGGAATATATCTTGTTGGCCCATTGGTGTATAAACAGTCTAATTACAGTGTCATTGATATTTACCTGCGGTCTTCCTCAAAATAAAGGTTTGACAGCCCGTGGTGAAAAGAAACACTTTATGCCGGAGGGTGCCCACTTACACATGTAGGATCACACAGACTCATGCAGAGACAGAATGAAAGACGTATACTGTAGACAGAATGTTCCTCAATTTGTAAATCAAGACTCAGAAGCAGCAGCAAACAAAGAGCTCATTTATGGAGGCTGACGCCACAAGACAGCAAGGCAGGCAAGTGAGAAGAGCCAAAGCGTTTTGAATAACCATCAGCGATGCCAGGCTGTGAGGATATGGGGTAATTTGATTTCCGGTGGGAGATGATAACAACAGTTAACAGCTATGCCCGAGGGAAACTCTGGAAAGGTACAATGACACTGGGAGTAGGCAGAAAGAAAAGCACAAGAAAAAAGAAACAGGGGAACAGAAAATAACCCTGTGCCAGGTGCAAACTAAAACTATGGAGATTACGGGGCTTAAATTATACATTGGAGTAATTAGAGCTGAGGTGGATCTGGATTCAATCTGATGAAAGGTGAATATGCAATCGTCTTAGCAACTGCAGAAATATAACAAAACATGATTTAGAAGCATCCGCTAAGCAACACCAAATCAAAATAAAGAAACAATCCTTCCACCTTTAATTAATGAAAGCGTTTATAACAGTGGGTAGGATGAAAGCTGCAGATGAGGCTGCAAATAACAGAAGAACAATCTGTGTGTTTATTAGTTTTGCCAAAGCTTAGAAAGCAGCCATAAGATGTCCAAGACTGTGTGCCCGTGGGTGCTGGAAAGCATGTACCAAGCTCTCGAAGCTGAATTTTGTTGATTTGTGTTGTATTTGTGTATATTTTTGGAAATTTAAGTTTGCCAGTTTAACTGAATGTTACCTTTAAGCTGTCTATAATTGTCTGGACTTACAGCTACCACTGGATTACTTTGATACAGAACAAATGTTTAAAACTGGAGGATTCTCAAAGCTGCAAGGTTTTGTGAACGCGTGTGATAAAATCCGTGCAGACCTCCAGAGAGTCATATGAAAACCTACTAAAGTACTCAAAACTGCCTTTGTAGTAGGTCCTGCTGCCTTAGGTGAAAGCAATACCCATCGCATTGATACTAACAGTGATACTTGTTGTACAGAACAGGTATCAGATTTATATCATGAATAGCAGCCAGGGCTTTTATTTGGTATCGGTTTAGTAGGAAACTCATGGTACTGAACACCACTAGTGTCAATTCTTTTTCAGTGTATTTCAACATACACATAGTACAAGCCAACTCCATGTGTGTATACTCCACAGAATAAGGATAAAGGCACTAAAGAAAGTACGTTGGATATTGAAAACACTCTCACAAAAAAGTGATGAGCCCAAAAGAGCCTAATCCTCCTGCCCATAAGCTTCCACTACTGTCCAGTCATTAAACTCTAGTAAACCCTACTTGTGAACCAAATCCAACTAGAGTTGAATGTGGCTTTCAACAATTTCAATATAAACTATGGCAATTATGCCACTAATTTTAGTGGAATTTCTGAATCTTTTTGAAATCTATGAGGTCCCGGCTGGACTCTGGAGGTCAGCAGTTAACATGATTTTCTGTGCGTGTACCTAGCAGTTAACTGTCTTAATGCATCCAGGTAAGATAACCACAGAACTTTCAGATGAAAAGAATCAATTTTCTGCAATAAGAAACAGTCCGACTGTTGCTCTGACTGTGAGTGGACGCAAACCTCGTCCCCATAGAAGCAACCATTTCAAAGGCAACAAGACCGCAAGTTAATTGCACAGGGTCATGAGTAGGGCTGTTCGATATAACGATATATATCGGATGATATAAAAACGCCTGTCGTTTCATATTACGCTATCTTTTGTTAAATAAACAGTTTACTGCAATATTTTTTCACCGTTTTGATGTCACTGTAGAATCAATTTGTTCAAGTTCTCTCTTTCTCTTATATTTAAAATAACCACACTACAGACAGACAAGCGACTGCTTTTATGCTTTGTCGTTAGCAACAACGATCGCATCGATCCGCTGTCCGCTTGTTTATTTTCCTCACAAACCTTTCACAGTAAAGCTGAAGATCATGTTGGGGATTTTCAAAATAAAGTGACTTATGGAAATAGTATGCAGAGTGTTTATGGATGAGAAGCAAAAAAGAGCCATCGGGTGTTAAAAAATAAAAGTTAGAACAGGCTTTTCCCCACAGCACGCCGTGTAATAAATACTGACAAAGAAATCGGTGGCAGCTTCAACTTATGTCTAAAAATGTATAGCTTCATGCATCGGTCAAAACACTCGACTCCAGGTCCACAATGCCCAGCTGAAAACACTTCACGCAAGTCGAGTTGCCCAAGAATTTACACAGAATTTACAGAAAATGTAAAATTTTTGTGATATATATCGCTGCCGGGACGATAAATGTCTTATATTGGGATATGAGATTTTGGTCATATCGCACAGCCCTAGTCATGAGGTCCAACCAGTTTTCTCTAGTTTAGCATTATGCTAGATTATTATTCAGTTACAATTTTTTTTAATTATTGCAGCTTCTAAGAAAAAGCTCTAAATGCAAAATAAAACCATAATAATGTTTAAAAATACTGGCAGCTGCTAGTGCTACCATCAGCCTCCTAGCAGATGCACCAGTAGTATCGATTTCCAAATACTCTTGGGCAAAACACTAACCCCAAGTTGTTCTCCAATGCATCCATCACTTAGATAAAAAGCACCTACATAGGAAAAGTGTAGAAAAAAGTGCTTGTGTGAATGGGTAAATGAGGCAAGTTGTATAAAAACGTACAAAAGCGCAATATGAGAACCAGTCCAATCACCATTAATTTAAAATTCCTAGGACAACTTCTTTTCGAGTTATCAAATTCAGAAGATTTTCTGAAAACTTGGCCTATGACCTATGACCTTAAGGTCGAGGTCACTGAGAGTGGAACTGAGATTTTCAGTTGATGCACCTATGGTATGAATTAAAAATTTTGCATCACCTTGTCCGCGCCGCCTGCCTGTCGAGATGACTATAATACCCAATCAGACTTTCCCTGTTGCATTGTAAAAATGATCTAAAAGCACAGCTGACGGTCTGACAGTAACAGTATAGCGGTCGCCAGCAGTCCAAAAACTTTCACATGCATGTTCAATAAGACTCAGTCAGAAGTCAGCAGAACTTAGTAGGTGCATGTTAAACATGAAGAAATATGCAGATTTATTGTAATTTTCCTGTTTTTATGTGTTTCCACGTGTTTACCTGTGGTGGCCGTTCAGGGATGGGTTCATTGCGGAGGGCTTGCAGGGCCTTCATGGCAGCGTTGTGTCTGGCTGCTTGGCGAGTGCGTCCCTCGCCAATAAACTCGTGACTTCCTACAGACAGCTGCACATAGAAGATCTTAGGAACAGGATAATGGTACCTGAAATTAAAAAAAAAAAAAAAAAACATTAGGGAGAAGAGAAGATTTATCACAAAACTTGTTAGCGCAAAATATGGCAGATCAGGAGTTCACATTAGAGGACATTAGACGATCAATGTGTTTACCCTTACCCTTAAACGAAGGTTTACATCCGCTTAAAAAACAGATGCTAGAGAAGGAACTGGCTCTAACATAATGAGCCAAGTTATCAATTCTCACCGTTTACACCATTTCCAAATTAAAGGCCCACCACTTCATCAGGGTCAATTACTACACAATAGCCTGTTGGCCAACCACTTGAAAAATGCAGTGCTATTGAATCTCAGCTCAGGCATGCAAAACAAAGCGCAGGGACATATATCCTCTCCTCTTTCTTCTTGCCCCAAACATAGATTATTCTCTCTTTCTTTGGGTCCTGACAGAGTGGGACTGAGCTGTCACTGAGCAGATTTAGAGGTCTGCGTGTGTGATACCCCCCTCCCGGGTCAGTAGGAGAAGGGCTGAGAACGTCTGCTGGACTGAGGACAAGGAAAGAGAAATAGTGGGAAAACTAATAAGAGAAGAGAGACGGTTTTTTTTAATATCCGCTGCGCTGTTCGCTTTTTACTCTGCCAATATACACTTATACTCACGAGGACATACAGACACCATATGTGGTCGACACAAATGGATAGCAGCAGTTAAGATTTATGGAAATGGGTCTTGACTCGAGTCTCGTTCCCAAACTGTATTTAATTTTTTGTAAACTTTTATATCTACACTAAGTAAATACAGTGACATCTTTGTCTTGTACAACGACTTGTAGAAAAATTAAACTGCCTTCAGAGACATACAGCTTTCCTTTTTTCTGTGTACACATTTCTATAGAGCAACATCCTACTTGGCACTGTAGCTCTAATAACTGATTGGGTGCGTGTGGGAATTTTAACCCAAGAAGCTTGATGATGCCGGACAGGAAAATCAGCGTGCAATGGAAACTTTTGCAGTTTCTGTCTCAACAAATTGCACACATGCACATTATTAAATGTAAAGGTATCAAGTAACGCTAACCCTAACCGCCGTTTTTTTTAATCTATGAAAGCTACAAACACCCTGTTGTGTGCACTCTAATTTAATAACTAAGGACATTTATTAAATGAATCTTATGATTCATTTATTATCTAGTGTCTCCTAAAGCATAACAACACGAGAAAGGAAGAGTTGCCATGCTAGCAACCTGCAACAGTGGAGCTCTAAGCGAATGATGACATCACCATGCTAACAACATGATGAAATTTACCATATATCGAATATGAGTTGGGGATCACGTTATGGGGAACATGACCTCAGTTTTTAGGGCTCATCTCTGTGGGGATTAGATATTTGTCAGGGATTTGTTCTATTCACAAAAATTACAGTGGCTACACGGTGTCGTCGTTAAAAATTCACGTTACTTGCAAAAGTTCCCCAGGAACAGGGAGGAGACATGCATTTAAAAAAAAAGCTACTGTGCTAGTGCCGGTCACAAGCTTGGAAAAATAGGTGGGTTGGGTGAGGAAGAGCAACTGGCATCAAACATGTGCCAAATTAAATAACAGGATCCATCCACGTTGGTGATGTCTTAGGGAAACAAGGCGGTAACCGAAAGTACCTTCTTAGTCAAAAACAATTGACTGTGGACAGCTGTGGCCAAGTGTTTGACATAGTGACAAACATGCTCTTACTTTTAAATTCAGGCTTCAGGATCTCCTGCCTTGTTCTAAGATGCTATTACTCTGGAAAATCCAATGTTACCATAACTGACACTGTAGCAAGTACTTATGTAATTACGAACCAACAATAACATCAAACTTGAAGATTTCATTAAGATTAACACTGATAATTCTTTTACAGTATTCAATAAAAACACTCATTCATTACCTACAGAATCATAAAGGTCTCCTAGAAGAAATTCGAGCCATTTGGCAGCTATCTTGGTAAAATTTCCAAGGAGATTATTTCAAGTTAACAAGAACCGAGTGGGAGACGCATAACTTTGACTTCATGCCACAGATTAGAGTTTAGAAAATGTTTTACGCTCTCACAGGTCAGACTTCTGTTACAGTTTCCTGAAATTCGTTGACATTACAGCTTTACTTATGGCTCAATCCACAGCATCTGAACAAATGCCACAATCAAGAGCTGCCATGTGCAACAACATGACTCACTTGGCATAACAGCTTTCCCCCCTGAATTTCTTTTCAAAACTATTGAAGATAACATATCTGTTACATTTAAACATGCTTCTTTTTTAACATCTCCTCCCTTTTTCCCTTTTTTCTCTTGAGTTTTCTTAATGTCTTGCTCAGCAGGCCTAAGAATGAGTCAGCATATTAGTCCCAGAATTGCAGCAGGTCTTTCTCCAGCCCACAGGCCTCCTCTCATCCGTCTGCTCGCAACTCCTGGCCACAGGGGCCTTCCCTGGGCGGGGGCCTGCCTGGCCCTCACACGTCAAGTGTGGCCCCAGGGTCTCAGAGGACATGCCAAGTGCAACATGGGCTCCAGCCAAAAGCGCAGAGCTGAGATGGGAGCAGCTGCGGCTGAAGCACTGAATACAGGTGCAGAGAAGAAGAGAGAGAGGGGTAAGAAAGAGAGAGAGGAGTGAGACGGAAGGAGAGAAGAAGAAAGGGAAAGAAAAGAAAGGGAGAAGAGAGAGAGGGGGACGTGGAGGGATGCCTGTGGGAGACTCGACTCCACAACGTGGGAAAGTAGTGGCTTACACACAAGCAAGTAAGCCAAGAACGCAGGCGAGCACATATACACACCGAAAAAATGACACACACGCGCGCACAGACGCACACACGGCAGGAAAATCACATTAGTGCTCGAAAGAGAAACACCTCAACTAAACCAGCATGTTCTGTGTTATCAATCATTATTCTTGTTGTTATTATTGCTACAGAGAGCAAATTGAACCAGAACACCTGAGGGAAAGTGTGGAAAATTGTCAAAAGGAAGAGAAAAACTTAAAAAAAAAACAAAAATTGTGTCGGCTGATGACGCAGATGAGTGCATGTGTGTATCTAGTATGACTCAAGGAAATAAAACCTAATGCTGCAGCTCAATCAAGTGATAACTCATCAATGTTCAGCAGTGAGTAATGAATTTGACTTTGAAGGCACAACCTTCCCTGCGGCTCTCTTTGATGTTGGCCATGTGATATTACTTTTTTCATCTTAATCATTCAAAGGCTTACGTCTGAACATACAAAGAGACAGATACATTCAAAGGTTCTAGTTTTTTTTTCCAAGGCCACACACAGGCCTGCTGGGAAAGTGGAGATTTGGTGTATTAATTCTTACTAGAAAATGACAGTGTGACATTTGAGCTGGAAACCATTTTCAATTGCATGAAAAGTATTTCGTTTCTAAATCCTTACATATGTTATATATGTTCCTAAATGAACTGATTTCTCAGCCTCTACCTTGACGTTTTTATCATTTCTTAGTATATTTATATTCAGAGTAACAGACTTTTTTTTAATCATACTTCTTACACTGATGATATCAATGTTCACTCACTCAAACAGAGAAAAACACCACTGTCAAGGAGCCTTTACCACAGGAAATTTAATGAAAATGTATCACATTTAAAGCTAGTTTTCAAGTTAGGCATCAATAAATATAAGACACCCATGACCCAAATTAATGAAATTCATTCTGCACAGTCAGTAAAAATAAATAAATAAAAGAAAATCAATATAATCAATAATGTAATTCAAGATGGCTCGAAGACTTATAGAGATGGCAGCGAGAGAAAAAACAAAAAGGTAAACATCACCTCAGAAACACTTCACTAAGATGATGTCATCCAGCTGTTCTTCAGTTACTTAAAAATATAGTACAACAATATAATTTGTTATGTAAAGGTGCGCGCTATATATAAATTAACTCACTTACAGTAAAGAGACGCATTTGTTCTTGGATTTTTTTTTGGCAGATTTGCTTCTGCGTTGAGCTGCGGCTCTGAAAACATTTTTACAGTTGGGCACAGATCTGTGCTGTTGGGTTCATTTGATTATGCATCTTTAAAATACGTTTTTTAAAAAGCAACTGTAGACGAATCTATATTATTGATTTGGTATAAATATTTAGGCCAGTCTTAAAGCAGGGAGGAGACACAAATCCTTTGTGAGTTAACTGAATGTGTTAACCACTACACTATGGTTAAAAAAAAACATTTATGGTATGGGATAAAGTATTTTTAGCCTGTAGCAGTATGGTGTCATAGGTCATATGGAAATTCTGAGTGGCAGGAAACTTCTCATTAGAGTATTTTCCTCTAAGGCAAGTCTTTTGCTACAAAAGCTCTAAATCAGCTGTTGGTCGATTTCTAAGATTGTGCTAAACTAGAAGGTCGGTACTCTCTTCAAACATGTTTGACACCCAAAGCCAAATTTGGTGTGCCCCATGCCCCTGGCCCTTAGAAGAAGTACTGCTTACAACTCTCAATGGAAACAGTGCAGAACAAAACATTAATACAACATGGTGGAAGTGGTGATTTAATGGTGAGGGAAACATTTCTGTGGCAAATTATGAGCCCCTTAATGCCAATCATCATGGTTTCGAGTTTAAATAGAAGTTGCATCACCTTCTCACTTCTTTACCATCTTGAAATGACTACTTTTAATATTAAATTGCACTACAGCTTAAAAGAAAAAAAAACTGTTTTCCTCACACCGGTGTCATAAATTTCACAAGGCAATGCGTTTAGTCCAGAAACTGAATCCAAAAGAAGTCCTTGGGGACATGGCAGACAAAAAAGATTTACAGCACGAAAATGCAGCTGACGAATCCAAAGAAAGGAAGTTGCTGTCAAGTCAGTATGCACCAGAAATTTAAAAGAATATTTACAGCGACTTGTGGAATCAATGAGAGCAAAGACAGGCTTTGTAAGGAATCTATTACGCTTATTTCCAAAATAATTCTTAGACTCTAATAATTAGGGCTGGGTATCGTCACTGATTTCTAGAATCGATTCAATCCACAATTCGATTCGATTCGATTTGGGGAAATTTTGCCTCAGATGTCAGAAATATTATAATTCTGATCACATATCAGTACATTTCCATATTTTTATATCTATAAAAGAAAGCTGACACTTCTTAGACTTTATCAGAGGTGTGAGCATCACAGCAGATGCCTTTGTGTCAAAGTAACTGAGGATAAAACACAGAAAAACATGAAGGCGACTTTCCTGGCCCGGATATATAGCAGATAACCTTAAAAATATTCTGCAGTAGATTCAAAACGAAAGAAAACCATTAGTCAACATATGAACATTACCTGATGCTGCTGAAGTGAAGCAGAGCAAAGTTACAGAGGTTTGATTAGAGACACAGATAAGTGTTTTTCGATGTTGCATAATTTTAAAAAGTTTACATTTGTTCAGTCGCCTAT
>VUQR01010236.1:43223-77405 GCA_015108515.1 Hemichromis elongatus | reverse complement strand
AAAAGAGCAAGTCATAGGAAAGTCTCTAGAACAATCAGAACTGGCTCCCTCTTTGAGAAATCATAATCATCTTGGCTTGTTTCACGACACCCTGATGGACCACTGGGATGCTTATTCAAGATTATACAAAAAATATTCCCAGTCTGAACCAGTCTGGCATGAACTTCTTTTGGAGGCGTGGCATTTTTTAAAAAAAATTTTAGCAGGCGACCGGTGTGTGTTTTTGGTGTTTATAATAATGTTATATGTGATATTCTTACAATGTATTACCATATTTGGCAGTATTGACAGTAATTAAATGTTTTTTCAAGCAATAATTGTAATTTAGGTCTGAGTGTAATAAAATGTGACATGGTTTACATTTAAGACTCCCTTTTGGCATATATACATGTTTATTAGTCATTAATAAATGCTGTTATGATTTACACTTTACAATGTCTCCCATTTGGCATTTATATATGTTTATTAGTCATTAATAAATGCTGTTATGATTTACACTTTACAATGTCTCCCATTTGGCATTTATATATGTTTATTAGTCATTAATAAATGCTGTTATGATTTACACTACAATAAGGCTCCCATTGGGCATTTATACAGGTTTGTTAGCCATTAATCAATAGTGACATGTTTTACACTTTACAAGTAATCTCTGTTTGATAGTTGTGGATATTTCACTGCTAAAGTACAATATTATATGCTAAAAAAAATATGTGTTTACAAATGGTCATTGTGCTTACAAGGTTGTAACTTAGTCTGAAATGTTTAGTATAGGAACTCTACATGAAATATATAGGTGAATAGATTTGGCTCACTAGTTGGCAAGAAACTGGTCAGGTTTTTCTCTTTTTCGCCCTTAATTAATGCATAATAAACACTTATTAATGATTTATAAAGCATTTACAGATCAATTAACAACATATCTATATACCCTTTATTAGCCATCTATAAGGGGAGACTTATTGTAAAGTGGTACCCTTTTTTTTCCCCCTCTTTCGCACTTGTGCCAACACCAGCACACATATATTTCACTCAATCGAGCATTCATTCTTCTTAACATCTCCTCATAGCATATGTTTATTTATTAATTTGATTTGGTGAATAAAATAATGATTGGCAACACACCCTGCTTGGTCTCATATTCTTGTCACTTGCCATGGGTTGGCTTGTCACAATTAGGGGCTCGTCCGGGATCTAATTGATGCTTAGAGAAAGTTTGCTTTGTCTTTTGACTTAAGCTCATTGTTCAGGTGGATACAGTTTCCACTTCTGACTTGGAGCAAGTGTTTTGTATTTTGTGGAGATTTGGCTTGTTTTGTCGTTTTGCAATTCAATTCAATATTATTTATACAGCGCCAAATCACAAAAACACTTCATCAAAGTAGACCCTACGAAAAAAAACCAACCAACCCCCCCCCCTCTGTTAACAGGTAGAAACTTCCAGCAGAACCAGGCTCAGGGAGGGGCGGCCTTCTGCTGTGACAGTATAAAAGACATGCTGTGGATATCTATCTATCTATCTATCTATCTATCTATCTATCTATCTATCTATCTATCTATCTATCTATCTATCTATCTATCTGTCTGTCTGTCTGTCTGTCTGTCTGTGGGTGTATGTGTGTGCGTACCTGTTGAGATCCAGTATTTGTGCAACAGGACTGAGGACAACTTGGATGTCAGCATAGCTCAAAATAGCTCTGTTGGAGTTTAGAGCTGCTGTGAGAGGCTCCTTGTACACCTTCAGCACAGATGACACATATTAAATAAATAATTCTAAACACCAAAAGCTTTCTTCTCTCTGATGTCAAATTAAACACTGTTAGGCCCTAAAATTCAACTTGTGTGGTTTGCTTTTATTAAATGTTCGACACCTGTATTCTGGACTTGCTTAGACAGATGTAAACATATGTTTTAAGGAAAATAGTTTTAGCACTGATTTCAGGTCTGGCACTTGCAGATTTAAAAAAACAAAAGTATACCTTCAGCACAGCTCTCAGCTTTCCGAGATAAAGACACTCGCTGTGGTCCAGCTCTCTCGCAGTGGCACCTCTCCAATCCAGAGCCATCTAACACCAAAAAAAAAAAAAAGACTAATTAATTTTTCTCTTGGAGTTTCCACTAAAAGAAGCAGTTTAAAGCACCTGTGGTAGATCGGGTATCACATTGAAGTACGTCTGTGAACCACAATCAGCTCCACTGCCGTCCTGTCCATTACACTCTTGCCCCTCCTTCTTTTCATTCCAGTTTTTTAGAAAGATGAAAAGAAACTCCACAGGTCGGGACTGAAGGTGTAAGAGAAGGAGAAAAAAAACACACACTTATGTGAGTTGTGTCTGATTACCTTTTTCTTTTTCTGTTGAACTTGTGCATTACACAAACTCCTCTACAGTAATTCCCACCTCCTTCTCTCTGGTCAGAGCAGTAAGTCCTTCGATCAGAGCCTCGCTGAGATCTCTGGACACACAAAGCTCGTCAAGGCGGATTCTCTCCCACAGAAAATAGCCTAGAAACATAAAATTCAACCAGACTGCTACTTATATAATACTTTTCTATGTGTGTTGAGCGCTCAAATAATTTTCTTGCTGCACAACTCATTCATACAAATGCTTTCTCTATGTTTAAATCCTTTTAACCAGGGGTTCAGCATCTTGGCCAAAGATCCACTACCCTTCTAATTAGCAGGTGATCTGCTCTAACTCTACACCACATGTACATGAAACTCACCCAGAGCTCGCCCCCTGGCCTGGAGGCTGGCCCACTGTAGCTGTAGCCCCAAGGTGCTCCTCAGCTCCACCAGAGCCTCCTCCATCCACTGAGCCTGTGTGCACCAGCCCTGCAGTACACCCTCACGCACATACTGCAGAGCCGGGAGTGCTGGCTGGTGCTCTGAGAGGCCAGTACGCACACTGCCATCAGACCACTCGCTGAGGACTGGGAGATGATGAAGCAAGTTTAAAGAAACACACTTTGTGACTGGCACTGTAGTTTAGGAAACAATGACAGGGGAGGGGCATATTCCTATGCTTAGGGTCAAAGTTTAAGGGGTTACGCACTGTTCTGGAAACTCCCGGTGGCCACACCCACCGGTGCCAGAACCTCCAGACCAGTCAGAGTGGAGAGATTCTGTAGGAGAGCCACTCCTGATGCTGCAGAAGAGAAAACAAGAGCTAAAGCAGGAGGGAGCTGAAGTTAATGAGAAAATGCTCATTAGAGAGAAGAGTGTGTGTCCTAACATCTCCTACCAGATGCAGCCAGTGGGCAGAATATGTCAATCCCTCCTCCGTCCTCAGTTGGAGCCACCATGCCACAGAGTTTTTCCCAGAATTCTCTATGATCAGGAGTAGGTAGCGTCTTCTCTGATAGGCTACAGTCTGAAAAGTCAAGGGCAGAATTACATAGTATGTCAGCAGAATTGTGTAGTAGAGTCAGTAATATCTCTCGGGCTAAGTTTTGGCCAATGGATTAAAATGGCAGGCACAACTTCATTAAAATGTTTTCATAATAACTGTCAGCACAGGATCTTAGTCCAGTTAGTTCAGAACAAACTCCTGCAGTGTGTGCACACACAAATGTACACATGGTGATAGATTCTCACTGTGAAGCAGGTGAATTTCCTGTGTTCCTCCGCAAGCTAGGAGGCCAATCCTCTGAGATAACTGCCCAGAAATAGCCCTCTCCACCTGGGTTAGCAGAGATGAGAGAGTCCCTCTGTGGTCATAGAGGACCGCAATCACGTTGGGTTTCACTCCGCTCAACACCAGCTAGATTAAAAAGAGCAGACGGGGAGGAATTTTATTTATTCATCCTACCATTGTGCATTTTATTTCTGCACTCACTGGAGTGTTTTATGTTTGCTCTGTTTCAGGGGGGGAAAAAAACAAATAAATAAATAGATGCGATGTGGATTTACCTCATAAGCAGGAATTCTGTTGGAGATGAGCAGTAGCAGAACAGGAGTGGTTAGGTGAAGGGGAGAGACTATGTGAGGCTGTGCAGGTCTGTGGGTGAAAGAGGACAGCGCTCCTCTGGCTTTGATCAGTGTTTTGCTGAAAGATGAAAATGCACGTTGCTGTCAACATACTGTAACATTATATTATACAGATGTTTTCACATGTGTTCACAGATAAGCTATATTACATAGAGTATTTTGTACAATTTAATCAATTCAAAATAGAAGTGAAAACATCCAGAGCCGAAACATGAAGTCAATGTAAGAAGTGCCGCTCAAAGCTGGCTCCAAAAATGAGTCACTCCCGTTAGACACCATTGTTAAAATGTCAAACTAAACAACAGAAATAAACATGTTTACAGGATGGTACAAATATGGTTTAGGGGTAATGTTGAAGATTCAAGATGCAGAGTCCACTAACTGTGGTTGAAGCTAAGTGGGGATGATCTAATATGTTGTTAGACAATCACCTGCTAATGCTGGAGGCCTGGACTCTCTCCCAAGTCTGAGGTGCACTTGTTGGCTGTCCTCTTTCCAGGCTGAGAGAGTAGCTGGGAGAGCCAATGCTCCCCAAAGGCCAGGAGAGGGAAGGCTGAGAGACGATTGTTAGGCCAGAGTCGGGTCTCCCTTTCTGTGTACCTCCACCTCTGGCTATGTCTGGCATTGGGTTGCTGCCCCAGGGTCTCCTGGCACTCACAGATAATCCTGCAGATATCACAGATGTAGTACAGCATCTTCCAGTAAGGGTGAATTTGTACTAATCTGGAGCTTTTTGTGCATAGCAATAAGTTAGAAAAGCAAAGGTGAACTGTTTAATAATCGATAAAATATATGAATCAAATTCATTAAACACATGAAATAACATTCATTTAGTTCAGGTTTATTTATTTAGTGACAAGATGATTCGCCTTAACGTGCTTTGTACTGAAAGGTAAAGACCCTACAGCACTCTGTCTAAAACCCCAACAAGCAAATAAACTCCTTTGAGATGGTGGGAAGGAAGAACTCCCTCCCACCAACAGACCCATGGAGGGGAGGTCATCTGCTATGACTCATTAGAAGGTGAAGGAGAAAGAAAAACATAACAGAGCTCATAGACAGGACAAAACACTGAATAAACACTACTATTTGGTTACTAGTAACAAACCAACTATATTAAAATTAACCGAATATACCTATAAATGGATGCTAACCATTGAGGTACATCTCACTGAATTATAAAAATCATGGAGGGAGTTAGAAATAGTGACATAGATGCTCTCTGCAGTCTGATTCCTGAACATCCACAATTCTGATTTGAACTCCTTTATATAAAGAATACAACACGTGTGACACAGGAAACCTTTCTATTTGTCTCTATATTTGCTTTCAGTCCAGCAAACCATGTAATGACATTCAGAAAAGTTATAAAGGAAATGTCCCAGGAGCTGTTTTTCACTAGTCAGGAATCGGACCATCAGGATCTCTGCCCACAACTGCCGCTCAACTCACATAGCACCAGACCCCTATGGTGCCTAGCCCAGGTGGTGGGCCCACAGGCTGCCAGGCCCTATAGACTAAGGCCCAACCACCAGTGCTCTCCCCCAAGTCCCAGTAATGCTATCCTAGGCAGTCTATTTTTATCTGGCCAATCATCCAGGACCAATTTACCATGTGAGATTCTGCTAGGAACCTGTAACAAACACTTTATGGGTCAAAATTAAAGTTGGTAGGCAGGTGCATCATGCTACAATGATCGCACAAGGTGAAGAGGACACGCTGAAGAGATTATATCAGCTGACTTGAAAATGCTTTGTTATCCTCCAAGAACATGAGGTAGCCACGAAGACGGAGGTTTGGCCTTTCTGCTTAGAATACTGCTCCCACCACACACAACCAGAGTTTACCACCTCGAAAACATGTTGCTATAGTTTTTACACCCTGTAATTTTTCCTCTTAGTGTTTTCTTTTCCACTCACTCTTCTCCTCTTGAAGCTTCTCTCTTATTTTCTGCCTGATCCTCCTCTCCCTCCTCCTCTCCTCCTCTTCCTCTGTCATTCCTGTGCTTTGCTGGTTGAGGGTCCCATACATCTCTGTTGCCTCCTGTGGAGTGAGCCAGTCCAGTGTGGAGACACATGAAACGTAGTGGCTTTTCCATGCACCAAACTCTTTTTCTCCAGGAGTGTAAGGAAGGAACCAGCCTCGTCTGATGCACCGGCCCGCCCACAGACAGTCCTAGAAAGAAGAAGAGGATTTAACATGTCTGACAAAACCTCAATTAATGTTGTTTGAATACATTTGATTTCTCCTCAGGGCTTCGCACCTGCTCAGCTAGAACCCTCCAGTGCCAGGTGACTTGGGCAGCTTTGCAAAGGTCACGAGGGGACAGAAACGACATCACATACAGGGAGAGAAACCGAGGCAGCACCGACGTGAAGTCCACTTTAGTGACCGGAACCGTCTCAATCAGCAAATCCCGACAGTACCTGCTCAGATTACAGAGGTTTCCAGATTGAACCGTGCACCTGTGCACACTTTACTAGTGTAAAGTTTCAGGCTGAGATTAATGGTTAGGACAGAAAAGTGCAGAAACCGCTTTACTTGAGCTGTGACTTGGTGCAGCGATTGAGCAGAGAGTGCAGCAGGTGTTTCCTCTGTCTGTCCGTCCACAGATCAAACCAGTGCAGGACAAGATTCACCCTCTCCTCAAATAACTGGTAGAACATTGAGAGAAAAAATACCAGCATCAACATATTCAGTGGAGTGCAAAAGTCTCAAGCCCCCGATCATTTCTTTATTTGTTGCTTCCAATTAGCCAGACTTTCTTTTAGCTTTTTAAAATGCTCTTAAGCAATAGGTCTCCAGGCTTTTTGCCAGTCTTTCAAAGATTTATTGGACATTGGCTGCTTTTTAAGTAATTTTCAGTCCAGTCCTTGTACCTGACTATATTCAGTGGAATGCTTTTTGCTTGTTAAACAACTTAATACTGACATAAATTCAAGCACTAAAAAGGCACCAAAGTCAAGGGACGAACATGTGTTATGTCTACACATTACAAACTGTTTTAAATTGTATCTTTAAGCACGTTGTTACTTTTTTCTTGTAACTTTAATTAAATCTAAAATAAGTTCCAAAGATAAAATTATAACATACATATATATTTATGCACCAATTAAGTGATCGAGAAAGACCTGCAAGCTGAAACCCTGAAATATCTCAGCATGGTGTGCTTAAAAGATTTGAGGACACTGGAGCTCATCATTAGTGAAGCAGTGTGGGATCATGTTGACAGAGAACAGAACAAAAGGCAGAAACATTCAAAGAAGAGCTTTGAATGTCCTTCAAGAAGCCTGGAGAGCTATTCCTGAAGACTACTTAAAGACATGACGAGAAAGCTGCCTAAGAGAGTTCAGACTGTGCTGAAGAATAAAGCTGGTCATACCAAATATTGACTTTGAAGCTTGTTAGAATGATAAAATCAATGTTTTTGCCTTATATACTGTATTTCCATGTATGTTTACACGTTTCATCTGTTTCCCATTTTCCTAGCAAATAATGAAGAAATGAGGGATGCATTAAGACTTTAGGCTTTACCTGTCATGTGGCCTTTTTTAAAGTTATAAGTAAACATATTTTAAGCTTTATATGCAGTAGTGATTCTGCTTTACAAACAGCATACTATTGTGAATTTCAAAAGCACCACAGTTAAATGTATTTTGAAGGCACAGAGCAAAGCAGATCCTTTCAACTAGTTTGGAAGAAAATGTTATGATTTTGACAAAATTCACAAGTATTTCAAATAAATGAAGATAAATATTAGATGCTACTTTTCATTACATTTCCTGCAAACACATGTAATGAAAGGAGAATTCTCCTGATGGTTTTATATAAGAAGTGTGGGCAGTAAATAAAAGGTATGGCCTCGAATTGCATTAGTTTCTTCTAATGGTCAAATACTCAAGCTACCAATGTACACCGAAATGCTGGCTACGTTGGGAAAACAATCAGTTTACCTTATTTAATAAACATTTCTCTAACAACAAACTTCTTTTGCTGTGTTGAATGAAGCCATTTAACTTTGCCCTGTTTTTTATGTTTCATGCTTATTTTTTTTAATAGGTGCAATCTACATATATGTTTGTAATAGAATAAAAAAAACGTGTTATGACAAATTGTATTTTATGTGTAGGTGTTTCCAATGTACAATAAAATGTTATAATATACCCCTTTTTGTGAAAAACGAGTGATATATGTCCTCATTGAACCATGATCTGTGGGAGGTAAAGAACACAGGTGCACTAAATATTGATTGAAATAGTTCGTAATGGAGTTGATAATGACATATAAACAATGTTTATTGGAATTTATTAGTTTCTTGGATTGGATTGCCCTGGAAACTAAACATGCCCGAGGTCAAACTGACCCAGGAACATCATTACTGTCTCTGAGAAACGAACAACTAAAGCGTTAAGTCGAGCAGAAAAAGCTTCATATTTAATAATTGTATTAATTTTGAACTTTTTTAAAATTATTATTTTACCTATATATTTGTCAATTAAACCCGCAACATAACCGGTTGGAGTGGATTTTCAAAATGAATTCAATAGCCTCCATAAAGCCCTGCACTATCCTGAAATGCATTAAATTTGATTTCCCTGACATATTGTTGCCAGGTTTATCAGCAGGGTGTTTACCACGGCCTATGTCGCATTTCTGACCTGCAGGTTGATCCGCTTGTTGTTCAGGGGCGTCCAGCTGCTGAAGCGGGTGTCGGATAGTAGAGTGCCGGCCTGCTGAGGCTCATAGTCCGTCCCGCTCAGCTGCCACCGCTTCACCGAGTGAGGGGCTGATGTCAGGCTTGCATCCATGTGCACAGACAGTTTAAACACCTTTGAGAAACCGGCTCGAGTTCTGCTGTACTTAAAATCCGATCGATTTCTTTCCAGTAGGTCTTTATGCCAAGTGTCCACTTATCAGGCCGCCCCTGTGCTGCTCTGTGCAGTCACCTTAGGGACGCACCAACAGAAGGACTCCTGCATTCCTGCACATCACGTGCACCCTGCGCGTTGAATTATTAACATGCAGGGTTCACATGTAAGCGATCACAAATGAAAGCATTAAACGCTACACGAGCTATACCTAACCCCTTAACGCTTAGTGTGCCATATTTGATACATGTTTTTTTAAGAGCTACATAATAAATGTGACTCCCCTAAATCCCCCTAAAAACCTTAATAAGATTGCACAAAACATTTTAAGAAATAAAATATGTCTGGAAAAAAATTTATACAAATTTTGCATATATGGAAATTTAATTATCATTATTTCATTTTTTTTCAATTGTCAGATGCGTCAATAAAGGCTCCATCCTTGTGGCAATTAATTCATGGTTCAGACTTTAATACCTGGAGAGTCAATGAGTATTCCCTTAGAAACGTGTACAAGTGGCATATCACCTAGCAAGCCATCTGTTAAAAATGTTTTTATTTTTTAAATAAAGACAAACTTTAGTCAATAAAACGTTAATTGTTGTTTTTAGTATGGACAGCTTCTTCAGTCAATGCACCACAAGTGCCACGTGATGAAAACAGGGCTCTAGGATAGCAAATGAAACTATAAAGAAAATAAATTTTGCTTTCTGATACTGCAGTGACGATAAAGCGTAATAATGAAGCATACATTATTAACAAAAACTGAAGAGCCTGCGCCCATTGATAGGACAAAAATGTATTTATTGTTTTACCAAACATTGTTGAGTTGTTTTCTAATGTATTATGGAAGCATTAATATTTGTGTTCACCATATAAAGAGTGGTAGAGTCACACAGACCATTGGGATCACCATGAAAATGATCCCAATGGTCCCAAACACACTCCCAGTAAAATAAAAGCATAGCTGGATAGAAAAAGAGCACAATGGAAAACTTTCAAATCTGCCTCTCAGGTACTGTCATTACCCCATTTACTCATTTTTCTATTATCTTACTTTACAATTGCATCCAAGAAGTTCAGACAGAGAACTTTATTGAGTCAAAAAAACAAACAGGTTAAACACCCCAAAAACATAGGTTAAAATACAATGTCCAAGAAAAAAAAAAATACAATCAAAGCAGCATCAAATGATCTTATCAAAACTCTGAATCCAAACCTAAACTCACCTAAAGTCACTTAAAGTTTAGAACCAATAAGGCAAAAAATGATTAAATCATTAAATTAAGGCTTGTTTGTGATGACAACATTTGGACTGTTTTAGTCTTCTCCAGTGTCATAACCAACACACCAGTGATAACGTGTGCAGTGCAAGCTGTGCGTCGCATGAGTATGTGCAAACACACTGAGGTGGACTAAGTCCAATCAGCAAAAATCATATGCAAAAATCGCAAACTGGAATTAACATACTGCTCTATTCTCAGAACTCACTGGATCCTTATGTTATTTTTGGCTGGTTTAAAGGATTAAATCTATGCTGTGTTTTAAAGCTCTAATACTGAGAAACAATTAGAAACTAATGCCTAGACTTTGAAAAGTCAAGCTCTGTTTCTTACTGTGAGGAGATCAGTGCGACACAGATCATCTACATACAACGTCCGATCAATGTCAAAGGAGCAAGTTTACAATCATTTCACTTTCAGGTGATTGGTATCACTTTGGTTATCTGCGTATAGCAAATCGAAACTGCCTGGAAACAAGTGAACGTGCTACGGCTTGGCTTTAGACATTACAGGGATGCACCAAAGCCGATATAGAAAATACAGTATACTGCACATTAGCTAAAGATCTCAGAGAACACAAACCTCCCTAGGACTCAGCCACGGCTCAAGTAAGTCAACATCTTGCAGTCTTAGTAATATCAGACTAGAGAGATTTCCATCCAATATTAGTGATTGTAAGAAAAGAAATAAAAAAAGGGTGGTGGGGATAATGTGGTGCACCCCTATTAGATTATCTTACAATACATCCCTCGCCCTGTACAATCAGGGAACGCTGGTGAACAGCTTCTTTGCCATTTCCATTGCAATACATACAATCAAGACTGCTGACACCTATATGGAGGATAGAAACTACCAAAATCAGAAATAAATAAACAATTTTTTTTCACGAAAAAAAAAAATTCTATGCCTTTATATGTACAAAAATATTTTAAAAATATAGAAACAACTTTCATTGTTGAAATTGTAATTATTTATTAAATGATAAATTAGATATTTTGCTTCTGCATTTACTTAGTAATGGAGTCTGCATGCTTAATAATTTATGGGTATAAATATATGCATATTCAATTTTTTTTCACCCCAGATTTACTTTTTTTGTTTTTTTCCCCATTAGTTTACGCATTTCTGCTTCATTGTGCAGACGTTTAGCTAAAGGCAGCAACAACACAAGACAGAAAAATGCATAAAGAAATGTTTGAGGAAATGAGTGAGTAAAAACATTAAAATTTGTAAGTCATTAAGTTAAAATGAATATAACGGTAAATAAGCAGAAAAGCAACCTAAAGCAAATGTGCAATTCATGGTCAATTCATTATTGTTATCATTTTTTATTTTTTTTTACTATATTTTGGTTCATTTAATTGCATATATTTAGCTAGTTTGTATTTATTGATTATGGCAGTTTCAACCCCCCATACTCCCAGACCCCCACGGGTACTATAAATGAAATAGTCGGCTCAAATTTGATTAAGAAATGTTGGGAAGACGGAAGTCACACACTCGCAGTCCTCGGGATCTCTTGTGTGTCGGCTAGATTCAGTTTCTGACTGGAGAAGCGACGTCAAGAAATACAACAGTTACAGCAGCTGTTAAACAAGCGTGAGCTTATATTTCAAAACTATTACCAGTAAGGGCTAAGACAAAAGGATACATGGAAGAACTCAGCTCCTCCAGCTGTGGAGAAAAAAATAAAAAAATTTTTTTTTTACTTCATTGCAAATGCAAAAAAAAAAAAAGATTGCAGGATGACGTTCCAGACTTTATCCTGTTCAGCATGAAGCCAGCTGACTAAACTCTTTAAGAGTTTAACACTTGCCGGAGGATAAGCAGCTAAATCCTCACGGGGATACTGAGTAGTTACATGACATCAGTGAACGGATTAATCAGGAACACTGTTAAACTATCAGGCGGCATGCCACGGGCTATGAAAAGAATATTTTATGAGTTATGTCACGGTGGCCTTACATTAAAGAGCAACTTGTCCATGTTGGTGTCGCAGGCCGTTTTCCTCTGATCCTCGGGCATTTCATCCACCTCACCGTAGAGGTCAAAGTGCAAGCGTGCCAGTTTCTCCTGCATCTCTCTCACATGCTCCATTTGGTCAATAGAGCACTCATTGCCTAAAACAAAAAAAACAGTCCTCAGTTATCCATATCTATCATCACTCTCTCTAAGTGTATACTGTATTTTCTATTACTGGACATAAGAATGTCAGTGTGTGATGTGGTGAAAAGTTCCTGTTTTAGTGTGAATTACCAAATGCCTGTAGTTTCCCTGAGTGGAAGTCATTGAGGAGACTGAGCAGGCCGTTCTCCATCTCCTGTACATCTGAAACATCTGTGAGAAAAGAGTGCTGGACGATCGGTGCTGCCTGGCCCTGGTTCTGGTTCTGACTAGCTTTACCACCCAAACCCTGCTGATACCTGGGTTTATCTTTTACTCCCCTAAAACAGGTAGAAGAAAAGAAAGGAGTGAATACAACCCCAGTTCGGTTAATTCTGGGTAAAACTGAACTATATTGAGATGTTAAATTATTGCAACTACGCTGTTACTACCTCCTGCTCTTGTTCTTTTGGCTGGAGTGAGTCCCCGTGTAGCCAAGGTGCCTTCCGCCGGAGGAAGCGCTATTCTTCCGGCCAGAGCCACCAGACGGAGCCGCAGCGCTGGTGGATGTCCTGGGACTCTTTCTTTTCAGCTTCCGCTCCTCCATAACTTCATGTTACGGTGCCACTTGGTGAGCTGTCCGGACTGGATAGGTAAAAGACGAAAAGCTGACAGGTTGGATTGTAATTCAAAGCCCAGCCCCGTGGCTAACCATTCAGAATCACCCTGACAGGGCAGGCTCCGTACAAACTGATGGCTTTCGCAACTAAGCTAACGCTAACTTAGGAGCTAGCTACTCGGCTAACCTTCAAACTTCTGACACAGCGTTTAAGCCACACAACACAAAAATAAGCCGATAGATATATTTACTCCCGGTAGCAGCTGAAAAAAGCATACGTTACTTCTGTTCGTGATAGGTTATCCAATAGATAAAATAAAAGGAAAATCATAGCAGTTTCCGAATGTACCCCGCAAGCTAAGTGGCTAGCTTGCAGCTCAAAACTCTTGAGAACTTCCTGTTTTGCTAGGAACGAAGCAGATCGGGGCCGAATTCCAAACCGGAAAGCTTCAGGGCCACTATCCACAGTCAAATTACTAAGTAAATCACGCTAAATCGTATTACACAACCGCGCGGTGACATTAAAATTCGGCGTAGCTTTATAAAAGCACAAATATACTTATTTTCGAATATAATGAATTTTTGACCTTCTCTGTAGAGTCCTCCTGAGGCCACCAGGGTTGCATTCCAATTAGTTTGATATGTTCTCATTTTAGTAGCATTTGTTCGTAAGAATCTCGAATATTTACAAGACATTTAATATCCTTTTTTAAAATTAATGTAATTTCTAAATGTATTTTATTAATGTAGTTGTTACTTCTGAAGTTTTATATGTGAATGCCTGTTTATGAATTCAGAAAGAGGAATTTCTCCTTTCTTTCTTTTTATATTTTATTTAAAGCACATTTTGTGCTTAAAAGTATAACTGCTGACTCAGTTGTTCATTTTCTTTGAATGAGTTACTAAGGGTAACTAAAACTATATAAACTAAAATAAATGAAAAAAAAAAACCCAAATGATTTTGTGAGGTTGAAAATCTGGCTAAAATAAACTAAAAATATAGAAGAAATACGGTAAGACTTAGCAGCTGTTAGTTTGGTCAAAACCTTTTGTTACAGCTTCCTTGATGAGACATTGATGGACATGATTAGTGAGAAAACAGGATGTCTACAAGCCTGTGAGTCAATTGCTTTTAAAAAGTTGTCTATTTTTATTACCGTACTTGTACTTTTTTCTCTAAATCTTGCCTCTGACACATGCCAACATACAGAAATAATTTAAAAGAAGAAAACTGAAACGATTCAAAATTAAACCTAAACTAAACATTTTCAAACCAAAATAAGAAAACCAGCTCTGTAAACTAAACTGAAATAAAGCCAAAAGTCCAAATAAAATAAAAAAAAATCAAATTAGAAAAAATAATAATAATAACTCTGGAGCTAACACAGGAACATCACCAAGCAACATCTCAACTTTCACTCTGGTGTAGTTGCGTGAAGCAACCACAAGAGAGCGATAGGTGAACATCTAATAATGATGCCCTGCCTCTCCCCTTTTCTTAATTGGGAATTCTTTGCTGATAAACATAATGAAAAGAGGCTCTTTGTGCACTTTAATTGTGCATATTTTCATAAATATAAACGAAATTAAAAAACGCCGCTTAACTGAATTCCAGACAGACTATTCAACTTTTTATTGGCAACGCCAAATATTTTGCACTCAGTGAGCATCCGAGTGTGTGTGTGTGTGTTTAGGGGTGTGTATGCAATGCTACTCCAGTCCTAGTCTTGAATAGCTTCATTAATAGCTGATTTTATTCACTTTTACTGGCACATAATGAAGAAAAAACCCAACAAATTCTTCTGATTTTTGGCATTTGTGATTGCATTGCTGTCCCTCACTTGTATTGACGAGTTGGCCTTTGTGTTACTCAGTAGAGAGAGAGAGGGAAAAAAGGTAATCCAGGAAGAGGGAAAAAAAAACAACAACAGATAAAGGCTTAATGTGAATTAGAAAATGAATTTCAGTTTGCATCTAAAAACCCTAACTTCCTGCTAAGGGGGTCAAGTTAAAAGTATGACCCAATGAGGATATTTGAAATATCAGACTGTTATATACTCTTAAAAGCTGTGTTTTCCCCGTCCCCTGTTAACTGACTGGGGTTGAATTCTGCGTGACACATCAGGCGACCCGCAGATGTTTTTCTGAACTTGACCCTCTTGATTTAAAGCTCAGGAAATAACGTAGGGTAGGTGTGTTGATGCAAATGCAGGCTTTAGATCAACCTTGCTGTCGCTAATAATCCATTCACGCACATTAACTGGATTTGTGGCTGAAGCTCAGGCGGTAGAGCAGGTCACCTACTGATCGGAAGGTTGGTGGTTCGATTCCTGGCTTCCCCTAGTCTGCATGCCAAATATCCTTGGGCAAGAATGCTCAGAAGAGTAGAAAAGCTCTATATAAGAACAGTCCATTTAGCATAACTAAAAATGTTGCTTAATTACACCATGGAAAGGCACAGTCACTGTTTTATGTCTGCTCAGTCCTTCTAGCTCCTCTCCATTAGTTCCAACATCAGTTTTCCTCATGATTGTTTTTTTCACAGCGATCGATAATCAAAAAAAACGTGGAACGAAATTCTCCGAATTCTGGAAAACTACCTGGCGTGGAAAATGAACTTGAGCTAGCGGGTAATTTTCTCTCTCCCTCTCTCGATTCCCTCCATCCTCGCTGCTCCAGTGTGTGTTTACTGCGTGACAGTGGCACAGTGAGTTGAACCGGGATAAAACGTTACAGATGAAAACATTTAGACTGTCGCGTCCATGCAGCCATTAACTTAGCAGATCCACACACACACATATATGCACACACACACACACATGCACCTATCTCTCATCAGTAATTGCAGTGTAGGTGCTGTTTGGAGAGCTAGCTACTCGTTACAGCCAGTTCATCCTTTTCTCGTGTGCACGCCTGCTTGAATATGCATCGGATTGTAAATGAATGACAACTCGTTTAATTACACGCTCGCTCTTATTCCTAATTCTAAGTTAGCAGGTTTTTGTCTCCTGATGTGGCGTTATTTGGGAATTCTGTTAGACAGAGCGTCCCTATTAAAGGCTACGGTCTGGGACTGCAGCAGATTTCAGTTATGCTGATATGTGACTGTGTTTAATAAGAAGAGCTACACGACCACATTTCAGTTGTCTGTGTTTTATGAAGTTATTACTTCACTAAAATAAGAAGTGGGCCTGACCCATAATCAATGCAGAATATGTGCTGATGTTATATCAATCAGGAATAAAAGCATGAAGGACGTTCTGTTGTTTGTATTCATGCTCCGCGAACATCCGTGTTCGATACTGTACGTCCCCCAGGACACACATGAGACTTGTAAGCAAGGCACTTTGTCTGTGTGTGTTTTCATTCCTGCAGTTGTAACCCAAAATAAGGCCTTTTAAAAAAAAAATGTCTTCATTAATACACACATACTTGACCTTAGTGTTTTCTATTAAATAAGATGAGATTTATATCGTTCTCATTCTTGTGCATGAATAAATGTTCTGTGTGTGAGGGAGCTGGACATCTTGTCCTTGTCTTCTATTTGTCTTGCATACAAGGACGGGGAACAACATGCACACAGTCACATAAACAGCACATGCAGTCCGGGATTGGCTGAGAGGAACGGAGAAGAGGAAAAGCCATTTTTA
This sequence comes from Hemichromis elongatus, assembly GCA_015108515.1. Taxonomy (NCBI): domain Eukaryota; kingdom Metazoa; phylum Chordata; class Actinopteri; order Cichliformes; family Cichlidae; genus Hemichromis; species Hemichromis elongatus. The sequence goes on along the minus strand of VUQR01010236.1, from coordinate 60,894 downwards.
AAAAAAGAAATGTGTCATTTTTATGACAACCTGAAAGACTTTTCTGTTTTTGTACACCTGACTGACTTCAGCGGAAATATTAGAGCACTGCTGGATGTGATGCTGAGTATCCCACCACTTGTAAGCACTTACTCACTAAAAAGGATCAGAACAGGTACTGATCAGGGAAAAAAATGGCTTTAATTTGTTTTCAACGTGTCTTCGATGTATGTATGGAAGACGATTAGAGCCATATTTTTGGCTCATGATTTTTTCTCCCATTATTCTGACTTTGATCTCAGAATTTTGACTTTTTTTCATAGTTCTGTGAAAAAAAAGTTGTAATTCTGAGATTAAAGATTAAAGAAACTTTTCAGAGAAAAGAGACTAATTTTAGAAATTAGACTTTTTTTTTCTAGTTCTGAGAAAATATATTATTAAAGTTAAAATGAAAAAAAAGGCTCAGAATTCATTTTTACCCAGAATTCTCAATCAAAGGATGACCTAAATATTATATATGCATTTATTGCTTCTTCTCCAGTGGCTGTAATCCTCTTCTGTACATATGAGGCCAGGCACAGCAATAATGCTGGTACTAACCTCATGCCCTATTTTTTTTATTGTACTCTTGTGTTACACTGAATAATACAAATAATATTGATGATAAATATAATTTTAGTAAGTAAGTGATAATTTCAGGAACATGTTGAATGTTCTTGCTCAGTAAGGATATAAAAGCAAGCTCAAACACCTGATACATGAGTGTTAACATCAAAAAATAAACCAAATGTGTTAAAGGTTGAGACAGAATCAAGTTTTATCCATCAATTTTATCACAAAGATGCACTGGCAGTTTAAACACTATGATGGAGTTACAGTAAAAAAGGGAAAATGGTTAATTTTGAGTGATTGTTTATGTGTTTTATATCTGTGTACAACATATACATAGATGCGGATGTATCTGTGATAGCATCAGGCCCTTCGCGGAGTTGCATTAGCATGTAACAAATAAAAAACAATGATTGTGAAAAGTACTGGTTGATATTTCTCATGCAAGCTTTGTTCACTGTGCTTTAGTTTATAGCCGTGACAAAAACTATAGGTGAGAAATCAGTTCAAGGACATATTAAAACTGATCAGCAGCTCAGAAAAAAATAATTTGATTTTTTAAGAACTTATCAAAATGAACTGAACATTCAAATGGTCTAAAACCATTTTTGTGATGTATATTAGTAATAAAGAGGTGTAACTAGAATCCCAATTTATTGGACTACAGATCTCAGAAGAAGGTCTTGGAAAGAGAGATTTGGCTCTAAAAGACTGCAGTTAAAAGCCTTATGTAGGCGGTGCAGACTGTAAAGTGTTGCTCCAACAGTCTCTAGTATTTAATATTACATTTGTTTATTATGTAAGTCAATTATGATCTCACTCATTCCACCCAATTTTCATCGGAGACTCTTTGGTCATGGCGCATATCCTGGTATCTCCTCTTAAACTTCCGTCTTCCCTTCACTCAGTTCTTCCCCCTTTCCTCCTTCCTCCTCTTCCCTCCCTCCCCCTGTACCCACTGGCCTCTTCCTGTCCTCCTCTCACCACTCTGTAGAGGGTCCAAGTGACATTTGGCTGTCCCCTGCCTCGAGGGGGTCCAGGAGATGCAGACGTTTTTGGCAGGCAGGCACAGGGAAGCCTAGGGGTCCTGACGGGGACTCCTGGACTAAGAAGAGAAAAAAAGTACACATCATAAAATGCACCCGCAGTCAGAAACACACATACGCACTCGGGGTGCACATGCATAAGCCAGCTAATGCACAAACAGGGGAGAGCTAACGCAGACACATAATGACACGTGTTAATGTGTATGCACACTCGTGCACCCACCCATCAAAAATGTGTAATGAAGGCACAGTGGATGGTAAATGTGAGAAGGCAAGGGAAGCTGCCCCCCTGGGATTTGCTAAACTACTGAGTTTTTCCAACCGCTTCCATTCCCTGTCTTACTTAGAATTAGTTTCTTATTTAACAAGGCCTGTATGCTGGTAGTTAAATGGGATATGCTCTGTGATAAAACAAGGACATTATTATTTTTTTTACCCAAGGGCCAAACATACTTTTATATGAGGATAAAACTGATTTAAAAATAAATAAAAGTCATTTTCTTAAAAATACATTTAAAGTTCTATAACATTTACCGTACGAATGTTCCAGCTAAGATCGGATCTCATCCGACTGTCCTTGTTTCCAGGTTGTCAAACTCTGACAATGACTTCTCAGAGATATGTGCAAAGTCACTCACCATACTGTGACAACTGTTCTGGATCCAAATCATATTTTCTAACCCTAAAAACAGTTTGTTTTCATCCCTAAACTAGAAAACCAAAGCAGAACAAAGTGCCTAAATTGGACATGAACCATAGTCTCCTGGTTAAAACACTTAACAGACTTAAAGGATCATTTTTAAGTCCTTTCCAACATTTTCAGGCAGACTTGGTTATATTAAAGTTTTCAACTCCAGAAAAAAAAAGATGGTTAAGGATATTTTCACTGACTTGCCACCAACTTACAATGCACCAGATTTGAGTTTGAGCTTTTAAAGATTCAGAGTTTCTACTGCACTGTACTTCCTGTAAGGTAAGACTGGGAATCAGAGGCAGAGCGGATGACTATTTTAGCAGAATTTAAAGTAAGATTCAAGGGCTTTAAAACACACCCTCCCTGTAAGGGTGTTTTCACATCTGGTGTTGCCCATTTGTGCAGATGTGAACATGGTAATTGTAGTCGGGTGTTGACGCAAAAAAACACACCGAGATGGTCTCCGTCCGGTTCTAAATGAACTCCGTATGGCGAGGAGGTGATCTGACCTCGATCCATACTGGCTACCAGGTGTCCGCTGTGAGTCCGAACTAAATGTCTTTGCATGGAGCGTGGTAGAGTGCCATAGATGTGCAGGATGCATAAACTGTTGCAACTACCTGCTAAATCAATATAACTGTCCAGATGAATATGAATCAACTTCAGAAGATTTCTTGTTACCAACTTGGACATCTGGACAATAAAGTGGACTGTATGTCCTCATGTGGTGTGATGTGCTTTGGATCACTTGGAGTTTTCTCTGTTTGTAAAGAAACTAAACCATGAGACTCAGCTACAAGTTTGCAAACTAATCAAGTGATTAGACGGTATAAAATATGTACACGGCTACTGTTACGTCAGCCATCGGGTTTTGAAGCATCGTCTTAATGACTTGACATCAGTATATCTGCAGTCGCCATCTTGGTTGCTATAAAAACAGATGCGGTGAAGAGAGGTGTGTCTCACTGGGAAACCACATGCTAACTGGCTACTGACTTGCGACTGACAAGTCGTTAGCCACTGAGCACAGATAATCTTTCCTTTTGAAACAAAAAAACAGACTTAACTTTTTATCCAGTATGACTCAAAACAAGCATGTGAGCTGATAAACTCAATAGGAAAGTTTTTGCAGAGGTCAAGACAGAAAACTATTTTCCCCCAGATTTCTGTAGGAGCAAAGGCTCTTTTGTAACCACAACTATTGCCACCTGGTGGCCTTCAGATAGAATGCAAGTTTAAGGCACTTCTGCACAAGCTTCAGTTCTCTGCCCAATCATTTTTTTACTTTTATGTTCAGATCACATTAAACAAACTGCAGATGTGAAAACACCCTAAGACTGGCTGTCACTCGCAAACAACGGGTGTTGAAAAATAAGTGGGAGGGGCTTTAGTCCTCTCAGCCAAACCCACAGAATCACAGAATCAGGAGTGGAAAAAACTGATTGTTCAGATCAGTCTGACACATAATATGATGTCAGTAAAGATCCATTGCCGTGGCATACAGTATGACAAAAAGTATTACAGTATTAGTAAAGTATTCGTACTTTACTAATACTTCCACAGTAGCCACTCTAGAATCGAGCTGCTGCTGGTTTATGGTTTTCAGAGCTCTGGTATGCTCACTTCTTCCTAACCACACCCCCATTTTTTCCTCATCAACTTGTAATTGTCAGAACTGATTCTGACTGACATCAGTTGAGGTAATTTTATGAGATTTCATTGAGCTCCCTCTAGAAACACAAACGGTTTATTCCTTTTAACTTTTTTTTTTATTTTTATGAAACTACACCTAAAAATCGTATCCAAAGGAGGCCAAAGAAAGAGAAAACATGACTTGCTTGGATGGACATTTCTGGTGGTGTAGCTGTCCTCCTCTCCCATCACTCGTGTGCCTCTGAGACCACTCATCTGTCTATTTTCCCTCTCCACTCTCCTCTGTCTCCCGGGTCTCTTCAGAGAGATAATACGCTGGTCATCAGGGGAGCAGCAGAGCGAGGGGAGATGGAGATGCAGGGCTAATTGCGGGGTGTCGTAGCTCAGCGGCGCGGCACTGCCCACTGTTTTGGCTCAGCCATAATTACCTGGTAGTCACAGATGTTTCGTGCCATTGTTGAATGCCCAGACAGAGAGGAAGGGATAGATAGATGGACGGAGAGGTGGGGGAAACAGAAAGAGGGAGTGCGGTTTCGCCAGCCAGCTGCAAACTTCTGCACACAAGCAAAGAAACAGCTACCAGACACTTTCTCTCTCTCTCTGCATTTATTCATCCATCTTTTTTTCTTTTTTACCCATTCTTTTATTCATCTCTTTCAATCCATTATCAAAGCAACCCTTTTATATTTGCACCTTGAGTGTTGATGGGTGATAATAATTCTTTTTGTGCATGTGTGTGTGCGGGGTGCAGCCTTCCCACTGAGGCAGAACAAAGTAGCGTAATAACTCAGACACTGAGCTGACCCTCTCTGCCGCTCTCAAGTACACTTAATGGAGGTGTGTGTGTGTGTGTGTGTGTGTGAGCATGCATGTGCATCATGAGTGTGTCTGTCTGTCTGCTGGATTTGAATATGACTGCACTTGCATGCGCATACTTGACAGAGTGTGTGTGTTTTCATGCATGTGTGGATCCCTGTGTGTGAATGTATCCTGTTCTCCAGTGTGTGTGTTCAAATTGCTGATCCCCTCCAGGGGTGAATTGTTATGGCTGCTGTTCTGTTGAAATTACTGTTATTTGTTTCCTTTAAAACAAGCTAATTGCAGCATAGCCAATTGCTGCGTTTGTGTGTGTGTGCTTATTCGTGTGTGCGTCAATTTGTTTGCTTCCTTGTTTATTGTTTGTTTCTGTTGCATTGCAGACCCCTCCAATTTCTTTAGCATGGACACATTTTCACTCCGGCGTCAAAACTCATTCTGCTGCAGCTGTTGTGCGACAATTTGACTTTTTAGCCAATTCCCCCCGCCCCCCCCATGTTTGAAAAAACTCTTCTGCTTACCAAAAAGGAAAGGAAATTATGTGCACATAAATTGTATTATAAAAATAAATCTCTCCCTGTGAGAACGAATCAATCACGTTTAACTCAGTTCCTTTTTATTAAGTGCTGCAATCATTTACTAAATGGCCTTGTTTGTGCCTTCTGAAGTATTTTTCTAGCCAGTGTTAAAACTCTTGTTAAAATACTACTGAAAAGCACTGAACAACTTTCTTTCCCTTACGCTTTTTCGATTCAGGGTCGCATGGCTGTGGAGTCTAATCTTAGCTGCCAAAGGGTGAAAGGCCTGGTACTCTTTAGACAGGTTTCACCATTCAGACTCATGTTCACACCTCACCCATGCATATCTGTGGATTGTGGGAGGAAGCCGAAAACATGCAGACTCAACACAGAAAGACTCGAGTTTAGATTCAAAAACTGTGGACCTTTCTGTTTTTGTGCAATTGCTTCCACACAGCCAAATTTTCATGTCCTTAAAAAACTGAGGAAGATGGATTGGAGAAAGGTTTTTATGGAAGACATTTCTGAGCTGGGTGTAGTTGTTGACTGGTGTCCTCTTTCAATCTGCCAGCTGCTGATTCTGGCCCACAGTTTTAAGGAGGGTAGCTTTGCACAATTTCTAGACTCAGCGGCAGAATTAAAGATCATGCTGGATGAAGGAGCCCGCCGCTTCTCCCAACTGGACTAGACAAAAGAGAAGGTTGATAAAACCTGGCTGCAGAAGACATCCATCAAACTGTAAACTCCAGGAAGCAAAGTTAGAGGAAACCACACGTCTTAAAGCAGCTTCAAGCTCTTGATTTGCTCTTGCTGTTTGGTCATTAGTCTACAGATGGAACCTGGACGATAGACTGACATTCACTCCCAGTGTCTTACATAATTAAAATATGAGTTGAAGTGGTTTCATAGTTAGTGGTTCACACATTGACATAACAAGCAAGAGATCCGTGGATTGTTCCTGGTAGAAGATAAATCCTTTGAGGAATAGATCAGGAACGGTAACTGGTGACCAAGAGAGCAGCTGAAAGTAGCTCATTTATTTCATTTTTTACTTGAGATATGAACTGGAGAGTTAGGTTAAAACTAGGCCAACTTAGAAAATCTGTCAATTATTGTTAAAGTGACATTATTACCATCCGAAAGAAGATGATAATGAAATGTATATGAGACCAAAGGTGACTGGGAAGAGGTAAAGGTTGAGCAGACCAGCTGGTGGTTAAGAGCTGTTCTTATTTCTAGTAGCAGCTACATGATCTGTGTTGAGGCTGATGGTGTCACTTATGACGTATAGTTTTTGGACATCTTCTGAGCTTGTTACCATAAACGCTTGTCAATAATAATAATGAGCGAAAAAGTGTGAAAATGTTCATGCCTGTCTGAGAAAAGTGTATAAAGTGTCTAGTGAGGGGTTTTATAGCTTTAAACCATCTATAATAATTGTAAAAACAATAAAGTTGGCTACTTTGTGGATTTCACCTACATCAAAACATTGATAACTACAATATTTGTTCTCAGACAGTAATGCAGTATGAATTTAAATATATGATATAATGAAAGAGACTGGGGAGAAGACAGCAGCAGTGACAAAAAAAAGAAAGCAATCCCATTCTAGAGTTGAGTGGGTTAAGCAAAGTGTGTGTATGTGTGTGTCAGTGTTAAGTGGGACATCTCAGACAGACAGGCCATCCTCTAACAGGCACCCTTCTCTGCCAGGCAGGTGAGCCAGTGTCTCTTTATCTGTCTCTTTCTCACATATACGCGCCTCTGCCAGCTCCTTCACGTCCCCCTGTGCCAGGTATGTCTACGTGCCGTCTTTGTGTGCGAATGAAAGCGTGGCAGATCTGACGAGGAAGAAAACACACACACGCACACACATTCTCACGGGGGGGAAGAGAAGGGACGAGAAGAGGAGAGGGAGAAGAAGAGATGGCCTCGCCTTCCCTCTCATCCCTCAATCCAACACTTCTCCTCCTTTCGTTTGGTTCCATTCGATCGTCAGTTCTTTCCGTTTTGTGCCGTTCCATGTGCTGCTGCTCTGTCTCTGCCTCCACTCTTCTCCTGTCCTCTCTTTCTTTGCGCTCCATCCTTTTTCTCCCCCATCGCATCACTCTCTTTCTTTCCCATCCATCCTCTCTTTCTCCTCGCCTCGTTCCAGTTTCCAAGTGCTTGGACGGGAGGCTTACTGCTCCGGTCACTGCTCAGGGAGTACGGTGAGCTAAAGTAGGCTCAGCGTAGAAGAACATCACACACGCAAGCGCACACTTGAACAAACAAACACATACTGGCCCTTTCTCTTGCTCCAATTTCAATTGTGTCTTGTGTGTTACCTATGTATGTCTCTACCTTCTCCAGATCCCAAAGCTTATCTGTACACGCAGCCTAGAAAGCATTATGAGAACTGGTCTGACATCATACATATCCAAACACCAAGCATTCAGAGATAAGCCTCCCTGTTCCTATCTCAATCAGTTACTCGCCACTCCAGGCCAAACAAAGTTCAGCACAACAGAAAGGCTCTAAAGTTCAAACCAGCAGAAGAGAATTGCATCTATTATTGATGCACCTGCAATTAAAAGTTATGACAAAGTAAGTGGGAAAAGTGGCACTGTGTTTGATCTGTTATGCACAGATGAGCAAACAATCTCAAGTTAGACCATGTGTGGTGGCTCAGCAAACCTGCAAATCTATCACATGAGCTGCTGTTGCCAAATTTCAAACTGGCTGAAAGTTTTTTTCTTCTTTGGTCACCAAAAGCATACAAAAGCCCCGTGAAAGCCACCATTAAAAGGAGTCAAACGAGTTATCTGCAAGTTTGTAAAAGAATGACAAGAGATTTTCTCCTTCTGCTTGTATTTACTATTTCTGCCTCTTTGTTTTCATCATTTTTACCAACCTCTTCCCTCATCCTCATCATCGCCTTCATCATTGCATATTGATTTCATCTAACTCTCCAGGTGTGTGCTGACCTTTTGTATGAGGTGCTCGTTCTTCAAGACTTCAAGAGGTGAGAATGATTGATGTCTAATCTTTGATATCCTATGAAGATGTGTGAGCATGTGTGCACAGTGTGCATTTCTGTGTGGGTGTGTGGGTGGGTTGCTTAGGACCTCCTACAGTTAAGGAACCAAAGGTCCTCAGGGTATTAGAGCAGGAGATCAGGGAGTCAGCTCTCACACACACAAACACACTTAACTTGTATGAACACATTCATGCACATTGTGGAGTCTCAGCGACCTCTTGGTGAGTTCAGTGGCAAGGCGTGGTGAGTATAGCCGTTTGAACTCCCAGATCTTAAAGATCATAAAAACACACAGACAACCACACACAGATCAATGCTAAAATAAAGGAACCATTTTGCTTGTGGGGGTTCAGAGGTCTACCTAACCACAGTTAAGAAATTATCTTGTTAAATGTTGGTTGTTACGCTGTCACTGTGATGTGAACATGATATGTTGTTATTAAATATAAAAATTACGCAACATCATTTTTTTTTATTCCCATAGAAAGAACGCTGTCTCACACTGAGGTGGTTAAAAAGGATAAGGCATAAAGAGATAGTATCAAAAGTACAATTAAAATAACAAAAGTGATAAAAAACAAACAAACAAAAGTGACAAAAAAACAAGGTAAGTAATATAAATTAACAAAAGAACCAAAAACAACACAAAGTACCAAAAGTAAATAATATAAAGTAATAAAATAACTAAAGTATTAAAGGTGTTTTGTATATTTTTAATGTATCGATGCATGCTTACCTGGATGCAAACATCCAGGTAAGGAAATCCCAAAAAGTTGATTCTGTTCATCTGGACGTAGGGTTTTCAGAGAGATAAACATTTCATCAGTCAGCCAAATGACTTCTTAAGACAAAACATTTCAGCTTTTGGGATATACCTTTAATATTTACTATGAAGGGTTAGAGAGCAATTTGTGTAATACTAATGTGACATTATTTAACTCCACAAAGTAAAAAGGAAGCGAGACAGAGAAAGAGAGTTATGTAAAAAAAAAAAAGATGAAGAATAAGGAGGGGGGACTTACAGTAGGAAGAGGGGGAGATGAAGGAGAAGAGAAGAGTCTTTAATGTGTGTGGGTCTTGTAAGGTCATACAGGGGCTGGGGAGGGAGGGGGAAAGGTTACAGGAAAGGTTACCATGATTTATTTAATCACTGATCCATCAGAAGCAGCTAGCGCGCACACACACACACAAGCACACACGTGCACAAACACCACACCACACCACAACTGTCACATACACACAAGTATTTCCAACTTACCTTCTTTTTCTCTACATCTATGTACCACCTTAATGTTTTTCACATAAAAAAACAGAAGATGGAGAGATAAGTGGTGAAATTTCATCTAACAGTCTAATAATGGAAAATGATTAACCTTACAGTGGAACTTGGAAACAACTTATATGATATCTACAAAGGATCTGGGCGATCTGCACATTACACTTAGAGGAGCTGCTTGGCCATGGAACCCATGCCTCGAAGCTCCTGGTGCACACCTGTCATGCTGATGTTAATTAACAGAGGAGGATTGGCTAACAAAACATTAGCCAAACAGGCTGAGCTGCTGTTCCTACACACATCCACTTACGCTCCCTTACAGTTGACTGTTGAATACTTAGAAGACAGGCTTAAAGTGTTGCATTATTGCCAAAAAACATGCTCAGCTCATGATCCACTCCTAAACAGCACCCTACACTGCTAATCACTGTTCATTTAGTCCCAAGCTAACTTAAAAATGACATTCTCTTCGGTCCTAATTGTGAGTTTTTCCACATATTATATGGACCTAAGCTGATGTTCATACTGTAGTAACATACCGACGATTTGTCACGTCTTGAGGCATCCCATAGCAACGCGAAAGGTACCCTTCCGTATCCCTGTGATACACACCGGATTGTAGAGGGAATCCAATAAGTGACGCTCCCGTTCCAGCAGTGTATCCAGCCCAAACCATAATATTATCCCTAACCTTAACTTAATTCACGGTGAGAAAGTAAAATAAATGTACATGTGTACATTCATTCCAAACGGTTCCCATGTTTCTGAACGCATAACATACAGATGGGTTGGGTGGCCGAAAGCGTAACATACCGACTATTTGTCACATAGCGTCTGTATGTTGCGTTTTGGGATGAGAACATGTTGTAAATACAGAGGGATAGAGCTGATGAACCACACCATCAAGCTGTGGGAAAGAGTTGCTGAAGCTAGATTAAAAAGAGAAGTGATGAAGAGTGAGCAGCAGTACAGAACTACAGATGTGATATTTACTTTGTTGACCGAGAAGTTTAGCGATAGGCAGAAGGAATTACATTCTGCATGTGGATCAAGAGAAAGCAGTTGATAGGATACCAAGAGAGGGACAATGGTGATGCATGAGGAGTCAGGAGTGACAGAGAAGTATGTGAGGCTGGTGCAGGACATGTATAAGAAATGTGAGACAGTGGTGAGGTCTCCATAGACAGGCTGACAGATGTGGTCACACTGGAGTCTTCACGACTATGACGCTTGCATCACAGTAAAAGTAGGGAACATGTAGAAGAGAACCTGGAAAGATGGAGGCATGCTCTGAAGAGAAGAGGAATGAAAGTCAGTAGAAGGAAGGCAGAAGACGTGAATGAATTACAGACAGGTGAAAAGGTGAAGCTGAGAGCTTCCAAACAATGGACTGTGTAGAAGAGAGGTTAAGGAGACAGCATGGTCTGAGTGTGTGGAGATGACTTTGGAAGACAAAGTAACAGACTTAGATATAGTGGATAAAGGATATTGAAGGCAGGATTGCCATGCAGGAGGAAAAGAGAAAGACAACCGGGTTTCAGTGTTTTTGCACCATTAAACTGTAGGCTAATAAACACTTAAAATAGTAACTTTACTAAACATGAAGATTTTAAATAGTGGTCCCCAAACCCTTTTTGTTGGTTATTATTTGCTGTGGAGATTAACTCGTATTTTTTTCCCGCCAACACATAATCAGGGATTTGTTACTGTTTCCTCTGCAGCCAACAGAGTGCATCTGCTGCTATTGTTATCCACAAACTAACATACAAACAATACATTATTACATTTATCAAAAAATATATAATTTATTTTCTCATTAAGATGTAGTTACAATGTTGCATTATTCCTATATAAAGTTGAACTTTAAAGTAGTCGGACTCTTACAGTTACCGCAACTGCATTTTGTCAATTTCCCAAAGTATTTCTGGCCCAATTCCCTGTTGGATTTCTAACCTAAGCTGATCCTGACAGGAGCACCAGGTTTCCTGGAACGTGTAAAGAGGCACCGGAAGACTAAAGAGAATAGGTGAGTGGTGCTTTGCCCTCGCATGCAAAAGAACGCTCATGAAAAATGGACGACTTTGGAATAGTAAATGTAATTAATGTTAGCGTTAAAACAAAATGCCCACCATTGCTGTCACATCACTTGTTTTGCACCCCCTACGCTCACACACACACACACACGCACACACACACACACACACACACACACACACACACACACAGACACACACACATCTTATCCGTAAAGACACAAGGTCGGGTAGATGGATGGAAGGGATGATGGGAGGATGAAAGTGCCACACTCGTTTTTTTTCCCCCCTGCCTTTTGTGGTGGAGAATGCCCCGAGGCAAGATTTAACAGAGGGAAGAGACAGACAGAGGAAATGAAGGATAGAAAAAAAAGGGGGTACAACAAAAAGGAGGTGTCTCAGTGACAATGCCAACCCCCACCATCGCTCCTGCCTCCCCCATTCCTGCCATGTCTACCTATCACTGCTTCTTTCTCAGCTGCCTCGCTTGAGGCCTCACTAGCCCTTTGTAGGGTACGACCTTGGTGGTCGCTGAGCTGGTGTGAACATGCAAGAAACAAGCCATATGGGTGAGACAGAGCGAGAAATAGATGTAGAGATTCAAGGAGAGAGCCATCTAATCCTTGATTTGTCTCTGTGTCTTTTCTCCCCTCCCTCCTCCCCTCGCGCTCACACACACACCGTCTGGGCTACATATGTGCTCCTTCACCCCTTTCTCTTGGCCAGGGCCAGGGCCAGTGCCCCTGCCACCTTACCCAGGGCAAGGGCTGCATATGTTGGGAAGGTGGGTACTACAGAGGGGGGGAGATGGGCTGGGTGGGCAGCAGATGGCTGAGCCCTAAGGCCTCCGCTGGTGTGGCCGGTGGCGAGTGTGTACGCATGTAGAGTGTGTGTGTGGGGTGGGTGGGAGGTAGGTGAATGTGTGTATGTGCTTTGGAGGTGTGTGTAAGTAGGTGGGGGATTGTTGGTGTGCATGTGTGTATATGTGCATGCACATGAGGGTTTTCTGCTTGGAAGGATGCGTGGACGGGCACCAGTGCAGAAGAACTTCTTCTGGTCACGGTGAGCGAAGAGAAGGAAGGAAGAGAGATAGAAAGGAGGGATGGCAAAGAACAAGAACGCATAAATGAGTAGCATCAAGCATTACCTGCCTTTACCTTGGTGTTTTTCTCCAAATTATCACTACCCTCATTTTCATTCACAGGTAGTTTTCGTGCCTGTAGCGGTGGATCTAACCCATTTGATGCTTAATACTTTGATTCTTTGCCTCAGTGTGTTTGGTTCAAGCGCTTTAAAATTGTTACTGCAAGTGATTCACTAATTATTTTACCCTTCTTATCTTATTTCTTTAAAACCACATTTGCGATGTCGGTAGTCTGCAGCGCACAAATGATCTACCTGCAACACGGGGGGTGTTTAAATCTAAATAAATAAATGATTGGGCTATCTCGGTTAATGATATGCACACTTTTGATATGCAAAATCTACAACAAAGTCCACCCAAGAACAAAACATCAGGATTGAAACATTAATACACATCCCAGAGGTTTGTTGACCAACAGAAGCAGCAGTGTCAAAAATGTATGAGAAAAGCAAACTATGAGCTGAAAGGATTCACTGTGACACGTCGTAGGATCCGCTAGTATTTAACAGATTTCAGTTCAGGAAGTAAATAATATAGAATTATTAATTTTGGCTTTAGACCAGAAGTAAACTTTTTCACTCATAATTAGTGCTTGGACCAACAATACGGTGCATGTTCACCATGTCAATATAAATGTCGTATACATGTATAAACATGAGCTAATCTGAAAATGTGTTTGACTTGTTTGATGTGCAACTAGCATTCACAGTGCTTTTTATAAAAGTATTAGAGACTTATTCTTAATCTCAGTGTTCTGCATAAAAATACAAATATTGCAATTTTTGGAAAGTTTTAGAAAATTAAAATATAACACGTACATAAGTATTCACGGCCTTTGCCATGATCATTCATCACATGTTTCAAGAACTTGATGGATTCCACCTGCAGTATTGAATTCTTTGGCCTGATGCCAAGCGCCATGTCTGAAGGAAACCAGGCACTGCTCCTCACCTGGCAAATACCATCCCTGTGGTGAAGCACCGTGGTGGTAACATCGTGCTGTTTGGATGTTTTTCAGCAGCAGGAATTGGGAGACTAGTAAGGGTCGAGGGAAAGATGAATGCAGCAATGTACAGAGACATCCTTGATGATAACCTGCCCCAGAGCACTCTGGACCTCGCATGGGGGCCATCTTCCAACTGGACAACAAGCCTCAGAACACTGCCAACATAACAAAGGAGTAGCTGGTGGACCACTCTTAAAATGTCCTTGAATGATCCAGCCAGATCCCAGACTTGAACCTGATTGATGATCTCTGAAGAGATCTGTGCATCGACACTCCCCACTTCCCCAGCTTGAATGGGCGAATCAGCCCAAAAATAGGTGTGCCAAACTTTCAGCATCATACTCAAAAAGACTTGAGACTTGAGTTTTTTTGTCTTTGGACAAAGGTGCATCAACATAGTAATGGGCAAAGATTTAATCTAATGTAAAATTTTATTTTTTTTAAATTTCAATAATTTTCAATAAATTTGCAGCAAACTTTTTCACTTTGCAAAATGCCAAAATATATACATCACACTATATATGAATGTGTCTGTCTGTATGCGAGTGTGTGTGTGTGTGTGTGTGCATGCAATAAAAGCAAAAGTAATTGTGTGTGCATATGGGTATAGAAAATGCTAACCTTAGTCACATTTTTAGGGACATCACATATAAAGTGTGTTTGGGCATTAAAAAGAAATATGGCATTTACAAATGAGCTGCTGCTTACATTTTTGCAGATCATCAATATTTGATGGTTGCTTTTGTTGTCTTCTCATTGAGTGTCATGTAAGATAAGTAAGAAATGTCCTTGACATTCCTAACGTGTGTCTTCTGAACGCATTCATTCATGCAAGCAGCTGTTCATGTGTGCGCGTGGCCTCTGGCACCGTATCTCCTCTGTGCCCTCTAAGGAGCCAAGAAGAAACACCCACACCTCTTCCCTCACACGTGGGACGGAGAAAGACAAGAGGGAGGAAGAAGACATCAGTTTCGTCCTTCACCTCTCCCACAATCCCCCTCTTCTGCTCCATTACAGAAAAGGAAAGTGTCCCGAAGACGCTTGCAGGTATGACACAGCTGCAACGCTCTGAATCTCTCTCTCCCTCTCACACACACACACACACACACACCTTGCAGGTATGGGCCAGTTGCCATGCTCTAGATAATAGGCTGTTGAGGATAAAGCTTGTTAGGCAGCCACAGCTGACACGACAGACACCGACACACTAGTTGGAAAAGCCAGTGAATGGAGGGCAACCAAGGATGCAGTAACGACTCGGTAATCTTTCCTCTGGCTCTTTCTAAAACTTCTTTCTTCCCACTTTTCAGTTATTTAATTCTTCTTTCATGCCTCGTTCACATCTTCATTCTTCTATTAAGGAGACATTCGTCTGCAAAAACATGGAGCCCATTTATATTTATTTGGCTTACATCTTTTTGGCAGACAGTTATGTGCATACTGTCTGTGGCCCGTTCAGCTCTAAATTCCTTCATTACTCTCTCACACTCACAGACACACACATGCACACACCCCACAGACTCCCAGAAGGTCATCCCCTCTGAGAATGTCTGTTTGAAGTGAGGACCTCTGTCGCAAGCTGCTGGACGCCTGTTTCACTGTCAGGTGTGTTTGCCCGTGTGTGGATTTTTTGGCACTTTTATGCTCATGAATATCTGAGCGGCTAATCGTATACGTGTGCGAATACATGAGTTTTACGCTTTTATTGTTTAATTATGCTTGTTTATATGCTGCATGCGAGCTGAGAGTCTATGAGAGCGAGTATGTGTGTGCGCTGGAGAACAAGCGCCACAGGCTGTGACGTGTCCGTGCCTCCTGGTAATGGATACTAATGGCCCTGGGCAGGCCTCCATGGAGCAGGAGGGATAGATTTGTCTGTTTGACCCCATCCTGCTGCCCTCGCCCTGGGAGGGGAGGGCCTGAGGGGTGGGAGGCTCTGTGGGGGTCTGGGTCACCATCAGCATGCATAACCCTCAACATAAACACACACTGTTAGCTGTGTAAGTGACAGCGAAGACACGCATGCTGGCGTTGCACGTACTGGAAGGTTACAGATGCTCTAGAGATGATTAGAGAGGAACGGTAGCACGAGTGATTGCAGTTATCTGAAAATATCCAGGTTACATACTTCATAGACAAGTGTTCTTATACTCTCTGTGCATTAATGCATAAAGAAAGGTTATGAAATGATTTACATTTCCAAATCGTACATTTTTAAAAGCACTTCTTTAACAAAGGAGGGCGACTTGTCGGGCGTGAGCGATGGACAAAGCTACTCGTGCATAATGCGCACATACATGACATCCTAGGAAGTATTGCTGTATGTTTTTATCCAAGGTTGATTTTTTTTTTTCAAGTAGCCACTCCAGCTTTTCTCTTCTTTTCATAACACGCCCTTAAAATTTAGAAATTCTTCAGAAGTGAAAGTGTCTCCTAATTGCTTACAGGCAGCTGGAGCTTCACTTAGCTTCATGTAAATGTTTTCCTTGAAAACATCCCTGAGGCATTACAGTATGACCTTTTGTTAGATTTCTAGCTAATATCACTTTTGAATCAACATTTCTACTGCCTGAAAGGAAAAAGGTTAAATTCATCATTTCTTACGTGAGCTCGAGACTTTATTTGACCAGAGAAAAAACCTTTGCTTGCTTCTGTCTAAGGTTAAAGATGATGGATTTCCGTTGTATGAATGTTGAACAATGGGGCAAAATGCCTGGAAAAGGAAGATGTGGCCATACTGAAACAGATTTTAAGAGGCCATTTATTCAGGGTTTTTTTTTTTTTTTGGTGATTAAAGCTTTTGGCAGAAAACTGACATTTTATTTTCAATACCTGTTCAGGTTTTGGAGAGCGACCGACTTCCGAGCAATGAATTGCTAAATTTGTTCTTCGCTTTTCTCCTTCTGTCTCTAAGTAGTTGAATGTCAAAAAGAGGGAAGTGGCTCAGGTAAACAGGGCCTCAGGGGAGAGGTGACCTTTGGGTTCACAGTCAGGGGGACACAAAAGGGAAGGGAGAGGGAAGGAGGGAATGGCGAAAACAAGGCTGAGTGCAGAGAGCAGATAATGGAAAAAGTCGGAAATAAGAGAAAGACAACAGAAGAAGAATGGGAAGCCCCGGAGAAGAGGGAAAGATTAGAAAATAATCTGACGAATTAATTAGAAAGTTAATATTAAAAACTATCTGTGAAATAACTTTAAAAATCAAAGAATTGCTTGGACATTTGAATGCTAAATGACGAGGTTTCTATTTTTTCGTGGTATTTTGAAATTTTCAAAAGTTAAACATACTGAAGAGCATCTCATTTCTAGGACTGCTTTAGTTTAATCATTACACATAATTAAGTACACATTCTCTCATCCACTACAAATGCAACACAACCTCAACCCTTACTCGGCTCATATCATATCAGTCTAATCAAAATGAAAGAGAAAGTTATAGATGTCCTTACAAATTCTCTTCAAAAAACATAAACGACACTGGTTGTTTGCTCTAAATTATTAATGCCACCCAATCATATGCATATGCATAAGTATTAAGGAAAGGTGTGTAAGATCAAACACCTAGCCATGCAATCTGCCTTTAAAAACATGTGTGAATTTGACTGTGGATGTCAGTTTTTGAAATTTCTTCCCTCCCAGATACTCCGCTATTGACTCTACTTGGTGTTAATGCAAAATGGAAGTATTTAGAAGTTCCTCTGGCATTAACATCAGCACATAACATGAGCTTCAAAGCATGGGTTTCCATTCCTGAGCAGCTCCTATAGCAGTAATGTGTAGGTGGCTAAGCAATTTTGTCCTTATAGTGTTTAAAGCTAAGGCACCAGCATGTTCTGATGAAATGTCAGTATGCTGTGAGTAAGTGAGTAAGTAAGTAA
>VUQR01010236.1:30891-43203 GCA_015108515.1 Hemichromis elongatus | reverse complement strand
ATGAGCTTCAAAGCATGGGTTTCCATTCCTGAGCAGCTCCTATAGCAGTAATGTGTAGGTGGCTAAGCAATTTTGTCCTTATAGCGTTTAAAGCTAAAGCTTTAAAGTTAAGGAGCTTTAAAATGTGGCACCAGCATGTTCTGATGAAATGTCAGTATGCTGTGAGTAAGTGAGTAAGTAAGTAAGTAACTAGTTTATTTATAAAGCGCATTTCATAGACAATCAGTCACAAAGTGCTGTACATGAAGGTTAAAATAAACATGAACATAAACATTGTTAAGTAACAAAATAGACAATATAAAGAATACAAAAGGTTAAAAGGCTTGTTCAAACAGAAAGGTTTTTAACTGCTTTTTAAAGGATTCCACAGAGTCAACCAAACATAGTCGTGGTGGTAGACTGTGTCCCTCTGTGAGTGACAATGACAATGATCGTGATAATAGGTACTTAAATACATTGTTATATAGAGATAACCTTCAAAATGGGAACTGTTAGTAAAATAAAACGTTTCACAATGGACCCTTTGACTGTTTACAAAAATCCTTAAAATTCAGGCTTTTACACCCTAACACGTGTTAAAGTGGCCATGATATACTACAAGTATAAAGGCTATTTTACAGAATAGAGCCCTGCTCTCGAAAATGGACAGAGATTTAACAACTGTCTGTGAAGCTGGATTTAAAAAATATGTGGTTAAAGTTTTTGGAACATGTTTAGAGCCATCTCATGACAGTTCAGAAGTTGACATTACCAGCTTGATTAGTCGGTTGGTTGGATGTGGCTAAGAGTTACTCTAGTTATTTATTTTATGTTAGCGAACTAGTGACAGAACCGATAACGTACCAGAAAACAAGAAAACTAAGAGTATCTCACATTGTCCACCGAGTTATCGGTTTTGTCATTGTTTAGACAACATAACTAATGTAGGTCTTTTAACCGCGCCCAACCAACCCAGTGACATCACGTTTTGTACTGGTACAAGATGGTCCTAAACATGTTCTTAAATCGTTAGCTTTAAGCACTTATTTCATGAATCTAGCTTCACACACTGTTTTGAGAGCAGTGCTCAATGGTGTACATTAGCCTTTATACATGTAGTGTTTCTTGTCCACTTTAATGTTTTAAAATAGGTGATAGATTCATTGATTTAAATGCTTTAGCATCTACACGACAGCTATAAGCAATAAGGCACGATAGAACTGTAAAGCCAGGCAACACACTGAATAAATATCAGCTAGTGTCATTTTTCAATGCTGATAAAAAATGTAAACTTTATAATCAAATTAAAAAAAAAAAAATTTCAACACCTAAAAACTTCGATTTGAAAAGCCTGACATTCTTAGCTGAAGGATTTATGTGCCAAATTTTTAAAAATCTAGTCCTTCACAGTGAGTGTAAAGCAGAAAGTTTGTGCCCACTACCCACAGCGGGGAGAGATGTGTGCCTTAGCTCATCAGCGAGGCTCTATTCAGATCAGTGTCTCCTCTCCACAGGTTACTGCCACTACTCATGAGGGCGACTCGCCTCGCCTTATGGGAGGCTCAGTGTGCTTCAGAGGAGAACAAAAGTGAGAGATTTTTCTTAAAGTCCTATCCTTCCCGCTCTCTTTCTTCCCATCCTCTTCTCTCCTCTTCATTTGAAGCTTTTCTTCTTAACCTTTCCCTGTGTTCCTCTCTCATTTCGCTTCCTTCTCAGACTCCCTTTCTCTCTCAGTCTCTCTATCCGGATGTCTCCCACCGTGGCAGGCAGACATCAGTAGCCCTAGGGAAGTGGTTCGCTGTGGGAAGGAGCCTTGGCTTTAACTGGCTCTAAGTGGCTCTTGCTGTTTGTCTCTTTAGTTGTTTATTTTCTCCTTTGCTCACCCCGGGCAGGGAGGAGAGAGGGACACTTAGCGTCAGGGAAACCACAGCGTGGCCAGGCAGGGAGGTTTAATACCGCTTAGTAGCCTGCAGAGTTTACATGTGAGGGAGGCACAGAGAGACAAAGTGCAAGTGTGTGTAAGTTTATTATTGCAGTTTGTGTGTCATTTTATCATTAGAAATGTTATACAGATGTCAGATGGCTTGTGTGCGTTTTACTATGTTGCTGTAATTACGGTGTGTGTTCACAAGTGTGTGTTTGTATCGACAAAGTCAAAAGGTCCAGGTATGACCTTCTAAGATGACATTATTTGCCATTGATTTGCCTCTGTTTCATATTTTGTCTCACTGGGACTACTGTACCAACAATTGGCCTCTATTGTTCTGTTTTTAAAGACAAACAGCTACACTGCATTCCCTCATGAAAAAGGTAAAACAATTGTGTTTTGGTCAATGCCTCAAATTTCAAACCCGGCCAGTAACACAGGAAACGCGTTTTAGCTTGAGATTAAATAATAAATAATTGGTTCTTAAATGTTTTTTTTTTAAAACAGCTACTTTGTAAATTCCTTAATCTCATGTTTATGTGATGTGGGATAAAATCAAATGAATGTACAGTATCGTGCAAAAGTCTTCATTCACCAGTCATTTCTTTATATTTTGATTCCAAGGAGGCAGACTTTCTTGTCATTTTTTAAAGTCCTCTTGAACAATAATTCTTAAGCCTTTCTGAAGGTCTTTCAAAAAATTTTCTTTAGACATAAGCAGCCTTTCCATTCCAGTCCTATCTATTGGGACTTGAGTCCCACTGTGGGACCAGTGGAAGGGTGCCTGTCAAAAAGCCATTCTTAATGAAGGAAAACAGGGAAAGGACTGAGGTGCATAAATTACACAAGAACTCGTCTGAAAATCAGCAACAATGGGTCTGATGGAATGATGAATCAACATTTTAGGTTTCATCATAAAACATGGTAGAGACTGCATTTCAACCAGTGGTGTTGGTGAACTTGTAAAAATTGATGTAATTATGAACACAGAAACATACTATCAGATTTTGACCTACCATGCAAAACCTTTTGGAAACTGTCCTATTCTAAACAGCTTCATTTTGCATAACTGTCAAACATGGATTGGCCTCCCCTTTTACTGTCAAACTGTAAAACCATACCATGACTGATAATTTTTCATACACAGTGCAACACAACCTGTCACAGATTGGCCTACAGGGAGCCCAGACCTCAACATTATCCATCTTCTCTTGACAGAGGACAGAACAAAAGGCAGCCAAGATCCATAGAGGACTTTTGCACAGTCCTGTATTTAACTAAACAACAAGTGACTGAAACCTGAATAAATTACCTTGTGTATTAACAGGATTTCTACAAGACTTCAAGTCTCATCTGTAAAGGAAACTAACATATTCTGTCATTGTTTAGACTGAGTGGCAGTATATAATGTTTTTCCAATTAAAAAGTCTCCAGTCTATTAAAAAATGTGTACCAGAGTATGGAGTGTTGCCAGGGAATGTCAGATTTCCATCAGTAAAGCTAAAAAATGTCAGCTTTCTTATGCTGTGACACCACGAGTGCATAGGGTGTCTGGATTTATACCAGGGGTGGGCAACTCCAGGCCGGTGTCCTGCAGGTTTTAGATGTGTCCTTGGTCCAACACAGCTTATTCAAATGGCTAAATTACCTCCTCAAAGTGTCTTGTAGTTCCCGAGAGGCCTGGTAATGAACCAATCATTTAGTTCAGGTTTGTTGACCCAGGGTGAGATCTAAAACCTGCAGAATACCGGCCCTTGAGGCCTGGAGTTGCCCACCTCTGATTTAGACCAAACTTCTATACAAGAGCAGTAAATATGGGTCAGAGTAATGCCTAATATCCACCTTATATTACCATTTGTAATTCACTTTTATATAAATAAATACACACTCAAAGTGTTTTTTACTGCGACCCGTGTACCTTCACCTTCAGGTTGGCAAAAATGCAAGTTTACTTTTTCTTTTTAAAAATTTGTATTTAACCAAGATCTGAACTTTTGAGATCAAGAATCTCTTTATGCCAGTGCAGAGAGGAAGCAGGAATGTGTCAGCAATCACCAGATTGTTAAACGCACAATACAGGAAGCTTAATAGTGCCAGCAGGATCTGGCAAAATACAATAACTTGCTTCTAATGCTAGCCTGCTTCAAGTAAAAGCCCATTACTTTTAATGGTTTATGGTAACAGAAGGAAATGAAGGCCTGGGTTTGTCTTTGAAGAAATGCAGTCGCCTTCCAATATGAAGCCACCTGGATCTGTCCATGGTGCTGATTTTTCCTCTCTCTCCATCTCTCTCTCTATCTCTCACACACACACAGCTGCCTATGTCATTGTGATATATACTCTGAGTCACACTTATGGCCCATTCATAACACTGGAACCTTTCTCTATGGCACTGTAACCAGCATCAATAGAAGAATAATTCAATAGTTTTTTTTCTGAAGCTATATGTTCAATGAATCCAAGGATATTTGATAAAATACTCACAAACATGAAGAGAGAGCAGGTGTTGTTTGGGTTGCATGCCTATTCTCACCAAGGCACAATACATGGGAATAAAATGGAAGGCAAGCATTAAGCATTAAGCATGTCCACCTAGATACATAAAGCATCAATATTTGTACGACTGGCCTCACAGACAGAGGGCCTCTCAGCGAGCCTTAGCTACAGAAAGTAACTTTTCTGTTTGCTGGCACGGCTGTGCGTTGTTCAAAGATTAAGGCAAATAGGGGTTTAATTCCTCTAAGTGGTGTGCAAGCATGAGTTGTGAAGTCATGCAAAACGCCGGAGAGCATGTGTTCGTAAATGTGTGCGTTCCTAAGGACCTAAGCGAGTGCATCTTAGTGTGTAATGTGCACAAGGCCAGGCAGATGTATGAAGGCAAAATAGCGCACTCTTAAATACTCAGCTCACCTCACACGTATTGTCACCTCACAAATGAACACCTCCGCATCATAATGAGGATTACCTGCATGGCCTCACATTGCACTTCTCATCCCCTTGCAAACAAACACATGCACACACACACACACACACACACACACACACCCCTCCAGTGTCCTCGCCATCTCAACTTGAGCAGCAAATGAACACAATTAGCCACGGCTCCACAAACACACACTGGGGTATTGTTCTGCTCACACTCACTCAGTCCTTAATCTGCTGCTCCAGAGGGACCTCGTGTGTGTGTGAATGTGTGTGTGTGTGTGTGATTGTGTGTGTGTGTGAAGGCAGTCGAGGGGAAGCATTGCAGAGCCCAGCTGACAGAAGGGGCTTCCAGGCCTTTTCCCCTCAGAGGTTTCCACGATGATGATCAACTCCTCGCGCCTTAGTCCTTGCTGTGCTCGCCTCAGTACTCCCGCAAACACACACACTCACACACACACACACACACACACACTCTTTGAGCAATGGACCATTCGGCTTGAATGCATTTCAAACACGAGCACACACACAGCCACAGCCTTCGGTCAGAGCCAGATGTTACGGGGTGAACAAAGGCATTGAGTCACAAGTTACTGTTCTCAACAGCAGGTTGAGCCTCAGGTCATTATTAGCACACATACACACACACAAACTCCTTTACACACACACTGAGCAGCCGACCCACTCACTACATTGCACAGCCACTGACTGAGCTTGTCGTTTCTTCCCCTTGAGCAAGTGTGTGCTGTCTTGCTAATTAGACAGCAGGTATCTGCCTGACAATATTTCTTGCAAGAACACCTACACAAGTGGCTGCTTAATGACTGCACTTTAAGATGCCTCGCAGGCCTCTACAGAGGAGATGGGGGCCTTCGCAGCCTTGCAGTGCTCTACTTACTGGCTTAAGGCCAGTTGCCACAATCACACCAGCAGGGTGTAGCATTTAGCATCAATGCTAAACAACTAATATCCTTTACTTACCCTTAATTTACATGCTTAATAGCTTATAGTAACTCTAAAAAATGCCTTTTAAAGTGTTTTTTTTTAAAATAAACATTTGAGTTTACAAATAGATATTTTTTCTGCCTACTGTCTTGATTGTAATATATTAAAATTATTCTTTGACCTTGACACTAAAATGAAAAAACATTGAACTTGATGGTTCATTGCTGGTATTTCAGACATCAAACATGACATCGAACACTGTTATTTAAGTTTCTCCAGTCAGATTTTATCTTTCTTTTTTGTCTTAGAGGTGCACCCCATACATCATCAGCGCTTTCTATACTTCACCTCCATGTAAACATGTTATCTCATATGGAGAAATGGGGCGTGGCTATATGCAGATAATATGCAGATTGCAGGAAGTAAACACAAGCCCACTGATTTTGAGTAAATTCGATATACTGACAATGATCCTAAACCAATTGTCACACACAGTAAAAGCACACCTGGCTAGAAAAAACACACAGTGGAACACTATCAATCATGGATCGGCCTCCCCAGAGCTCGAACCTTAACATTAGTGAGGCAGTGTGGGATCATGTTGACAGAGAACAGAACAAAAGGCAGAAACTTACAAAGAAGAGCTTTGAATGCCTTTAAAGACACCTGGAGAACTCCTCATGAAGACTACTTAAAGACATGACAAGAAAGCTGCCTAAGAGTTTTGTCTCACGTACTGTTCGTTCTCATTTTATGCTTAGGATAAGAACATTCCCATGCACATGTATTATCAAGCTGATATAATCTGGTATATAACATTATTGTCTTAGTTACCTTACAGGTGTTGACCCTGTGCTTTAAACGATTAAGCACCGTTCTCACTGAAGGACTTTTGTTAGCTATTTTGTTAATTCACACAAAAGACAAAACAGAGATCTAAAAAAACCTTGTTTTTCTTTTCACGTATTAATTTTCAAAAATAAATTTACACGACCAAATTCATCAGAACAGTCTGGGTCAGAACTGGAGGCCAACTTTAAACCCTCGAGAGCTGCGTGTCATGTTCATCATCTCGCTGCTATGATCGCGTATTTGGGCTTCGTGTTTCTATTCAACCATTCCCTCCTAACTTTCTGACTAGCAGAGACCTCTTTTGTCTCACAGCCACGAGGGATAGTGACAGAGAGAGAGTTGTGACATGTCTGCCAATTTGACTCTACTGTGTTTACAATGACCTTCCCTTCGGTGTGAGGTGCGTTTGAGTGCCTCTGTCACCATGACAACTGGACATATTTTAGTGGCCACTCCAGCTTCTTTCTGCATATCATTACTGTTTTCAGATGTTAAGGTCACTGCACAGAGACAACACTTTAGAGCAAAGTGATGATTTTGACAGTGTTTTATGACTTTTTTTAAATTAGTTTTTCTCTAATGTGTTACCTATTGTTACACCTTGTCAAACAGCTGCATGTAAAGTACACTTGGACTGCTTTACTCAGTACACATTCAGCAACTGTCATCTGTGTTCTCTTTAGCAACCTCTACAGCCAGAATTGTGCAAATTTGAACGGAGAACAAAATTTTAAAAATTAGTTGTAAATATCAGGTGGAGCTCAAAAACAAATTATGACTGAATAAACCCTAAATTAGAGTGCACATTTTGCAGTTTACTGCCCTTAATTCAATGTAAGTGTATAATCACACAAAGAAATGAGCTTGCACTGAGCTGCAAGATCTAAAAGAATATAGGAAAACCTCATCTATGCACGCACACGGCATTGCTTTGATTTTGCATGCATCAGTTATGAACAGTAAAATTATGTTACAAATGCGACTGTTTCAATTCAGATGAAAAGCTTTTTTTCATGAGGTCATTTTTCATTCTCCTGTGAGCCACAATGAGAGGAGCTAAACCCTGTGAAGCACCGCGGTGGCATTTGGAGTGGACACATGAACCCCTTTACACAAACACACACTGTCATTACCATCGCTACATCGAGCCAGAACTCGATCTCAAAGTGCACCAGATGTGTTCGCTTGTGCAATTATTCCAGCAAAGACATTGGCTCAGATGTATTTATATTTGTGTGTGTGGATGTGTGTGCATACGGTCTTGTTGGAGCTGTAAATGTCTTCCATTTGAGCTTCTGGCTGACCTTCTAGCTCCCAGTTTTTCATGTTTAGCCTTTCCCAGAGTTCTCACCTTCCTTGCCAAGTCAACTATAGTTTTTCCATGTGTCTTTCAGTTGATTGTTTCAGTTTTTCTGCAGCTTTCTTTCCCCTCTCATCTCAATCTTTTCACTGTCTCTGTAAATTTTAAAATTATTATATCTAAGATTTTTTTATTCATCTTTTTTGTCGCTCACTAAAGGACACATAAACAAAACAAAAATAAATTAAAAAGAATAACAATGGCACATAAAGTTATTTATTACTAAACTGGAAAATTCAGTACTAAGTAATGATAATTGATGACCAAAAAGAGAATAAGGGGCTGTAATAGCTAGCTTAAAATAAAGCTAACACTTTAGATTGTTAGCTAGTATTGTGGATAAACTGTTTGCTAAACGTGTTATTAAACAGTCAAAATTATTAGATAAACATAAAGGGTAAAAATTTTAAAATATATTTCCTTAAAAAAGTAAATAAAAGATTATAAATTCTAACTAAAAGCATGGCTAGTTATCTGTATTAGCTAGCACTTAGCAGCTGGAAGTGTATAAGCTAAACGCAAAATATAAACATCTGAAATTTTTGCGAACAGCTAGTAAACACTGTATTATTTTAAAGGTAAAAATCACATTCATACTTAAAGATAAAGATAAGTCATGATATTGTAACAATCCACAAGAAGACTTACTATTAGTCTTATATGCTACTAGTCTCTATGACACTGACCTTATTTTAACAAAAACGTATTTTATTTGCAATGTCGTAAAGAACAACTACCCACGATCCTGTCTGTTTCAACAGATAAGTTAAAACCCCCAAATGTTAACTTAAAGAATGCAAACCCTCAGAAATGCCAAGAACTGTGATTGCAGTAAAAAATGAAATTGAAAAAAAAATGAAACTGTATTATATCAACATCCAAGCTATACTTTATTACACAAACAACAAAAACTACAAACTATATTTAAAGTTTTTATTACACAACATTATTTTTAAGCATATAAATACTATGAACTAATGAAATATATTAAATTTGAGAAGTCTGGAAGTCACTCGTGGTAGAATATAAAACCTGAGATGAGCAGTTCCTTCGCTGTTAAAGTAATTAAGTAGTCAGTCTTGTAACTTAGCCTTTTGGCTTTAAATATTTATTTTATTTTTTTAACTGTAAATGTTCTTATTACACCTCATAGCTGATAGTTTGAAGTTTTATAACTTTTAATCTTCTAAAAAGTCAATAGATGAACATGAATTTCACATCTAGAACCAGAGCTGTTACAAAACGTGAGCAGTCCCTAACTGTAAAAGTGAAGTAGTCCACATCCAGTTTAAAGCCATTTTAAATAAAGATGAGAGGTGTGCTGGTTTCTGAGTTGACTGATCTATGAGGGCATGCCAGATGAAAAAGGTGAGGAACCACTGTCATACAGGGGAAACATATAAATATATATTTATTATATGACTGAGTTTGTTGTGTAGTCACCTTAGCCTCAATTTCAGTCCATACCCAGCGAGTTCACACACAGGTGCGCGCACACACACACAGACACTCGTACAGAACCTTTGGTTAACGTGTCCGTTAGCCATGTCACCTCCTCGTTCCCTTTGCTTCACGTGACATTAGTGCCAGCTTTGTTTTGGTAAATTGCTGCAGTCATTTGCATATGTCTGTTCTGTGCTTAGAAGTTCACATTGTTTTTAATCTGAAAAATATGCTAATGCTTTTGTGTTCGGGAAACGTGTGTGATTGTGCCTTACTGCGCTGTGTGTCTGTCATGTGGCAGGCCTCGTTATAATAGCACAAGGTGAGGGTGACGGAGGTCAGAGCATGTGCCGAATTAATACTCACTGCAACTATTAAGTCCATTTGCATCTGTCCGTGTGCCGCTGCAAGCTGAAGTGGCGCCCTGAGAACAGATTCTCTCTTAACCGCAGCAGTGTTCATTTGGACTGGTTGTTTCGGTCGCCACAGAGTAGCGAGGACTGTGAAACGTTACATTTTTACCCGGCGATGTGATTAACTAGGAGACTTTCACAGAATGCCCCTGGGCGTCAGAGTGGGGTGGGAGTTGACCCTGCTTCAGCACCAATGTGACCTATGTGTTAACTGGAGATTACAGTGTATTAGCCAGGGAAAACAACAATTTTCCTGCCGGGCCATCACAACCACTGATTTAAAAAAACACACAAAAAAAGTAATGCATTTTTTGGGGGGAGAAAAACTGGAAAGACGAGGAAAGGAAGATGATTGTGTGATGAAAAACCCCATCACTGATAATTTATTGCATAGCATCTATTTACCCAGGAGACCTTAATAATTAACTCACTGTAATAACTGTGTTAAATAAGGGTGGGCGGATATCAACAGTATTGATACCAATGCTGGTATTAGTACTAGACTGATACTAGTGCGATAGGGTCGATACTTTGTTTCTATTCTCTAAGTTGAGTATTTTTTTTAGCCTATAGCGCATTTAAACAAAAGAAGTTGAACCAGAGTGCTTTAGAGTCAGCACATTTACTTTCCAGCCTTAAAAAAAAAATCAAGCCCAAATTTCAAAATACAATAAAAGCTAAAAGGTGTGTTTTGTTGTATTAAGTCTTTATTATGGAAAATAAATATCAAATTGATTTAGCTGTCATTAAAATGTGATCAGAATTTGCTAATTAATGATGATTCATCTCATGAATCGTGACACATTGTTCTCCCCTATATAAGTATTAGTATTAGTAGCATAGGCAATACTAGCCCTGTATATATGTGGTACTGGATCGATACCTGAATTTGCAGTGATGCACAGCACTGATGAGTTTGCTTACATACCTTCCCTTATTACATTACTTAAATCTATGAACTGAAAGTATTTATGAGAGTATGTAGTAACTCCACCTTCTTCCATTTTTCTTTTCGTTTGTTGTCATTAAAACTACTTTATCATTTTATCCTTACTCTAATTTTACTTACTCTTACTTTAAATACTGTAAGCCAGTGAGAACACACATTAACAGGATTCTTATGACATTTTTAAAGCAATAATTAGTACTTTCGCTGGAAATGAAAGTAATAAATTCACTAAAATTGGAGGCGTAAAAAAGATGATGTGATCAAAGTTTAGGGAGAGCTAACAATCTCCCATCTTTTATTCTCCTCCCTTTCACTCTCCCCTCCACTCAGTCTTTTTTTTAAACACTTAATATCCTCCTGCCTATTTCTCTCTATAAAGTGTCTCCTTTCTCTTCTTCTGTGCTCTTGCCTCCAATTAAATGCGTAGGCGTTTTATCCTATGATTAGTATCTTGGTTGTTCAGTGGGCAGGCTCATTATCTATGCGCCCTGTTAGTAAAAGCCTTAACGATGCCTAACGAGATGTCTAATCAGGCTGGTTTTAGCCACAAAGGGCTAATTGCAGCTGTTGCTTCTGTCCTCCGTTGAGGCTGAAAGAGGCAACGGGAAAACCTGTTTGGATTGTTGGGTAATTTTTAACACACAAATACAAATCCACACAGCATTATCGGCTGTTTCACAGTGATGTGTGTGTGTGTGTGTGTGTGTGTGTGTGTGTGTGTGTTTCACAGGGGGGAGCCTCTCAGTGGCTCCTTGTCATCACAGAGCTGCAGGTTTGATATGGCAGGATTGCAAAAAGGCCCGAGACACACACACATGTTGGGTTTTCATAACTTGTGGGGACATCTCATTGACATAATGCTTTCCCTAGCCCCTTACCCTAACCCTAACCATAACTTAATTGTAACCCTGGCACTAAAACCACATTTTGAGTCTCAAAATTCCCTATAAACTCGTGGGGACCGGGATTTCGGTCCCCACAAGGGCTGTCGGTCCCCACGAGAAAAGTAAATTTCCAATTTTTGGTCCCCACAAAGATGTTAATACCCGTCCACACACACACACACACACTGAAGCTCTGCTACAGTTCACAATATGAACGCCTAACTGGGCAGTAGTACAAGTAAGCACAATGGAGTGTAGCGCGTGTTTGTGTGCGTTTACGCATGTGTGTGTTCAGAGCTCTTTGTTGATGTTCTCTCTGATTCTGTGCCAGCATCACATCCATCTGTCTCCATAACACAACCACAACACACACACACACAGGAATTAGTTTTCTTTAAATTTAAAACCAAATCGGGAGTGACCATATTTTATTTTCACTGCCACAACATTTCAGAGAAATCGCTTTAAACCATGTGCAAAAATACGAGATACGGTAAAATGGTACAGTTAGAGAAAACATAGGAATGTCTCTCATACACACACACACACACACCTGCAGAATCAATGAAACTGTACCACACAAATGACCTATATTCATGCAGATGTAATGAAATGATCTGCTATAATGAAGTTTTGAT